>JAJPUD010008856.1:0-43422 GCA_023553655.1 Myrmecobius fasciatus | reverse complement strand
AGAAAGAAAGAAAGAAAGAAAGAAAGAAAGAAAGAAAGAAAGAAAGAGGGAAAGAGCTTCTAAGACCCCTGAGGAATATTCTTTTTTCAGCCCCATGGCAAATACACACAAACACACACATGCATGCACACACAGGAACTCACACATGTACATAGTGCACATACATACACACACATGAGCATATGGCACCCTATACTTGTGCATTCTCACAAATGTGGTGACACATGCAAATGTACATGTGTGTATATGTGCACAGAGTACATGCATGCACTGCATAGATGCATGCAATACGCACTCATGCACACAAGTCATGCAGAATCTCTGTATGTTTGTGCACGTGTGTGCATGCACATATGCGTACATGAACATGACTTTACATGTGCATGGGTGCACACATGCATTTACACATACACCAACTAGTATTTATACAATGCTTTTAACATTTACAAATGTATGGACATGTGTTCCTGTATTGAGAAAAGTAATGGAGCCTTGTTGGAGAGCTGGCCTCTCTGGTACCCACTGGCTTGGTGACCCTGGAGAAATTATTCAACCTTTCAGTGTCCTGGGCCACTTTCTAAAATTAGGTGCCAGAGAAGGTAGTGATCTAATTTAGTAGAGGGAGTTTCCTCCCCTGGGAGTTCTCTGTACCAATGAAATCATAATTGACCATTCAATCTTAGACAGATGCCTCAGTCACAGAGAGGTTGTGTGACTTCCAGAGACAGAGACAGAGACAGAGTCAGAACCAGAGAAAGACAGAGAGACAGATAGAGACACAGAGAGACAGATAGACAGACAGACAGAGACACAGAGACAGAGACAGACAGAGACAGAGCCAGAACCAGAAGCAGAGACAGAGAAAAGATAGAGAGACAGACAAACAGAAAAAGACAGACAGAGACACAGAGACAGAGCTAGAACCCGAACCAGAGACAGAGAAAAGATAGAGACAGACAAATAGAGAAAAAGACAGAGACACAGAGACAGAGATAGAGACAGAGACAAAAGAGGTAGATACAGAGGCAGAATCAGAGACAGAGAGACAGACCAAGAGAAAGACAGAGTCAGAGCCCAAACCAGAGAAAGAGAGAGAAACAGATAGAAAGACAGAGACAGAGATACAAAGAAAGACAGATAGAGACAGAGACACAGAGACAGAGAGAGACAAAGACAGAGTCAGAGCCAGAGACACAGAGACACAAAGACAGAGACAGAGACAAAAAGAGACAGAGACAGAGACAAACCAGAGACAGAGAGACAGACAGAGACAGAAATAGAAAGACAGAGACAGAGAGAGAGGCAAAGAGAGAGAGGTAGACTGATATTTGGGTTCTAATCTTGAAACAACCATGCCTGGCCCTAGAGTCAGGAGGACTTTGGTCTCAGACACTTGACACTGTGTGTCCCTGGACAAGTCACTTAACCTTGATTGCCTCATAAAGCAGAACAAACAATAATAACAACAAAAACAAAACCCAATCACTTTAGAGAAATATTACAGGAATTATCCTATTATTATCCTTATTTGAGAGATGAAGAAATTGAGGCTTAAAGAGATGAAATCAATTCAAGTCAATTGAATGAAATGAGCATTTATTGAGTGTTCCATGTGCCAAGAGCCATGCACAATGTTGGGGCTCACAGTCTCACCCATACTCTCATGGAGGCAGGATTTGAACTTCAGGCTTTTCCATTCCAAGTTCAGCTTCCTTACTCAATGCCCCCCTCCACAAACAAATGGCAGACATACACATAAAATATTCAGGCACATACACCCACCCATGCTTAATAAATGGCTTTGAAATAATAACCTTTCGGCCACATTGAAAAATAACCCCCTCCCATCCACTTGCCAGTGATGTACTCTGTGGAGCGCTGAGCCATCCACCACCACATATGACAGGGGAATGCTCTCATTTGACAAGGCTGAGCATTGTTCATTCACATTTGTAATTAGAAAGATTATAAAAGAAGGTAGTATATAAAAGAAAGTTTCCTGGCCCCAGAACAAAGACTTAATAATTACCTTCCCAGGTAATTTGTAGCCTCAGAACTGAAGGGCTGTCTCCTTATCTGAATTCAGATAACTGAAAAGGAGATTTTTTTTTTAAGGACAGTTAACTTTCACGGTCGGTTCTGCTGGGCATCCTTCCCACTACCATAGGTGAGGAAATAAAGATAACAAAAGCGTCCCATGGCGGCTCAGCCCAACTCCTAAATGTTATCGGTCACTGTGCTTTCCACAGAAGATGGTCTGTTTTTCTCCCCTGAAGTGAACAGGTATGGAAGAGAGCAAATGGCTGAAATCAAATTCTAATTTCTCAAATCTTTATCAAGAGTCTACTGGGCACCCAGTTTCTGGAATAAGAAATTGCTATTTGACAAAAATTGTTGGGAAATTAGACATTTGTATGATGGAAACTAGGCATTGACCCACTCCTAAACACCCTTATACAAAGATAATGTCGAAATGGGTATTTAGACATAAAATGATGTTATAAACAAATTAGAAGAAGAAAGAATATGGATAAGGAGGGGATTTGTGCCCAAAGGAGAGCTAAAGTACATTAGGGAATGGAAAATGGATAAATTTGATTGTATTAAGTTAAAACCAATGCAGTTAAGATTAGAAGGGAAGCAGTAAACTGGGGGGAAATTTATATATCCAAGAGTTCTAATAAAGGCCTCATTTCTAAAATATAGAGAGAATGTTAAGTCAAATTTAGAAAAATTCAAGCCATTCCCCAGTTGATAAATGGTCAAAAAATATGAACAGACAATTTTCACATAAAGAATTCTGACCAAAGATCAATGTTGGGAAACTACCCATATACATGTTATACAAATAAAAAGCTTTAATAAAAAAAAAGAATTCTGACCAGGAGAAAAGGTTTTTTTTTGCACTCAAATCTAAGTTTGCATCTTTACAATTTCAACTCACTGCTCCTCCATCTCCCCTCTGGGATGCATATGATCTCTCTTCCATGTGATAGCCCTTCAAATATCTGGGAATAGTTATCTATTTTCCATTTCTTCTCCCAACATTTAAATCCTCCTGGAAGAGTGCAGGCCTTTTACCCTTCTTTAATTAATTTACATTACTAATTAGAATAGTGTTTCAAAAATCTTCAGAAAATTCCACTGGTGCATGGTGAAGTCAAATAGACATGACTCTGGATTATCTGCCTTTTGGGATGCTTTGATCCTATTCTCTCCTTTACAAGCATGGAAAACTAAGATGACCAAGGTCACTATTCTGACCCTGTGTTAACTATTACTAATATAAATCTTTAAAGGGACTATATATGTTCATGATGGCCATTTTGCTATAGGAGATAAGCTGGAGAACATCAAAGAGGATGATCAAAATGATGAAGGACGCAGAGTAGCTCTCAGATAAGATAAAATTGAAGGAACTATGGATGCTTAGCCTGGAAAAGAGAAGATTGAAAGAGGGAGTAAGATGAAGGATATGGTAGTTATGTTAAAGTAGATAAAGGCCTGTCACATGGATAAAGGATTAAAATCCTGGGGTCCTAGAGAACAGAACCAGGACCATGAGGGGTCACTGAAATTAGGTAAATGTAGCCTTGATGTCAGGAAAACTAATGGTAGACCAGATGGATTTTTTCCCTTAAAATTAGGAATACCCCAAAATGAAATGGGTTACCCAAAGGTGATGGCTTCCCCAATGTAGGAAGTCTTCAAGTCAAGGCTGAAGGACAACTTATCCAATTTTTTTTCAGGCGTGAGTTGAACTAGATTGCTGAGGTTCTTTCCAAATCTAAGATTCTATGATCTTTGAACAAATTCTATTTTCTTCCCTCTCACTCCCTTCTTTAGTTTCTACAGTCTGGCAACTGACATCATTATCCAACTGCTCTCCCTGAAGGTACTGATCACCCAATCAAAATATCTTTTCTCAATCTTCATCCTTATTTATCTCTCTGCTATCTTTGGCGCTATCAATCACCCTCATTTCCTTGGTATTTTCCTCTTTCTAGGACACTATTTTTGGACATTCCTCTCTCTTGGAACTCCTTGTATGTGTCTGCCCAATCCTTAATCTCTTCCTGGATCTTCATCCAGGTCATATATCTACCTGGTACATGTTTTCACAGGGCTTTCTTCTCTTCTTTATACTATTTTCCTTAGTGAACTCATCAGTTCCCATATATCCAATTATCATTTCTTTGCTGATGATTCTTAAATCTATTCATCCAGCCTTAACTTTTCTCCCACCTTCAGACTTGCATTTTCAATTTCCTATTGGACATCACAAACTGAACATACCATATACTTCTTTAACTCAACATATTCAAAATGGAACCTTCCTTTTCCTGAAATCTGTCCCCTTCAGAACTTCTCAATTACCATCACCCTGGTTTGCAATTATACTCAGCTGCTCATGTCTTTACATCTCAGTTTTCTCATCTGTAAAATGGGCACAATCTTCACTGGGCTGTTAGGAAGTTCAAATGAAATAATGTATGTAAATTATGTATCTTAGTACCTTAGTCTCATATCCAAACTGTTGCAAAGACCTATAGATAATATCCCTCAAATATGCTCCCTGTATTATTGCAATAGCTACTGATAGGTGTACTCACTCCATCTTCCACTCAGCTGTCAAAGTGATTTTCCAGAAACACAGATCTTACCATGTCATTACCCCCCCCAATCACCCATTTAATAAACTGTAGGACTCCTTATAATATCTAGAAGCATAACTTTATAACTTATACCCTCCTACCTTTCCAGCCTTCTTACACCTTGCTAACCTCCATATATTCTGTGATTCACATAAGATTCTGCTCCACACATCAGATAATCTGCTCTTATCACTTGCTGTCCGCCATGATTAGAATTTTCTCCCTCCTCCTCCCTGCCTTCTGAATTCCTTAGCTTCTTTCAAGTTTCATTTCCTCAAGAAACCTTCTCCTGCTCCTCTTTGACACCATTGCCTTTCTTCAGCTAATTATCTCCAATTTATCTTGTTTATACATAATTATTTGTATTGTTTCCCCTGTTTGACTCAGCTCCTTGAGAACATAGACTGTTCTTTGCCTTTCTTTGTGACCCTGGTATTTAGCATAGTTCCTAGAATTTTGCACATGATTAATAGATGCTAATTATTGCTTATGACTGGATAGCTTTCATTCATCAATGAAAACTTCTTAGATCAATTAGAAAAGGAATAAGTGAAGATAGAAATAATTACCCATTCATTTCTTGAGAGAATTATCCAATAGAAAAGCCCTAAGAATTTCATTGTCAGACCCAAAGCTTCCACATCAAATCCAAAATATTATAAGCATCTAGAAAAAGGAGTTCAAGAGTTGAAAAACCATCATCAGCATCACACAAGACCTGGCAGCTTCCACTAAAAACAAGCCCAAACATTGGAATACAATAACTCTAAAAATAGTGATTAAGAATAACTTACTCTTTAAGCTGAGGTATAAAAAAAACTTTTCATGAAAAAAGAAATCTTCAAGAATTTCCAATGAAAAGATAAAGCCTGAGTAAAAACAATGAAATACAAACACAGAGTCCAGAGAACAAGAAAAATAAATTAATTTAAGCAACTGGATTGAAGAGTATGCTGTTGCTATTCTAATGGGGGAGAGAACAAGTGTTCCTTTGAAATGTAAGTATCTTCAAAGGATATTGAAGAAATCCATTTTTTTAAAAGAAAGAGTTCTTGAAGTGGATTGGTTCTTTTCTGAAAGAGAAGGGTGAACAAGAGATGAAAGAAGGAACAAGAGGATAAAACTTGCTATTTCTCATAATTGAGGTATATGAGAAGAAGAATATACAAATATGGAAGAGGGAGGACTAGGCCTCAAATGAGATTTTTGTAAAGTTTTTAGTACAGTGCCTGAAAAATAGTAGCTGTTTAATAAATACTCGTTCCCTCCCCTACCCATAACATGAACTTCACTTATCTGATACAAAGAAAAGTTGAAAATGTACATGTAATTTGCTATAGAAATATATCATACTCAACAAGGAAATGAATAGGGATAGGGTTGTGTAGGGTTAAGAAGCAGATCAAACAACTTCTTCCTGAAAGGGGAGAAATCAAAAAGAAAACACCACAACATGAGCCCACCACCTTTTCTTTTCTTCTTAGTCCTTTTTATTACCCTTATCCATTTTATCATTATAAAACTCTTGGTTAACAAGATCCAAAGACAAAAGTTTTCCAGTGACAAAAGATGTTTTATATATAGAATCTCAAATATCATGGAGCAAAGCATCTCAGAATCAGCCATTCACAATCAATTTTCACACCCAAAGCCCTATGGAAAATGGAACAGGATATTCCAGCAATACAAGTTTACAGATTGACTGATTTAAGACCCTTATTTTCTAGATGGGAAAAATGGGACCCAGAGAGGTGAGGAAATCCTCCTAAATTAAATTTGATTCAATAAAAATTAATAAAGCACCTACTAAAAGCACTAAGATACATACTTTACATACATTATCTCATTTGAACTTCTTAACAGCCCAGTGAAGATTGTGCCCATTTTACAGATGAGAAAACTGAGATGTAAAGACATGAAGATTTGTCCAGGGTCACAAAGGTAACAAGTATCAGAAGCTGGATTTGATCTCAGATCTCTCTACCCTAAAGCCCAGGACTCTACCCAATAAGCATGAGCTAACTGAAGTGGTTTACCATTTTTTTGGTTTTGTTTATATTTTCGTTTTTATACTACTACTTAAGGACATCCCTGAAGCTATGTTAGCCAAGACAAATCATCTGTGAAAAAAAGAGAAGAATATTTAGCATTATATAGCACTTTAAAAATGAAAAAATGCTTAAAATGTTTGTAGCAGCTTTTTTGTTATGGCAAGGAATTGGAAATTGTGTCGATGTCCATTAACTAGGGAATGGCTGAATAAGTTATGGTATATGAATTTAGTGGAATATTATTGTTTTATAAAAAAATTATGAGCAAGATTTCAGAAAGGCCTAGAAAGATTTACATGAACTGATGCTGAACAAAGTGAGCAGAACCAGGAGAATGTTGTAACACAGTAACATAGTAACAAGATTATGTGATCATAAACTATGATAGACTTAGCTCTTCTGAGCATTGTAGTGATTCACAATTCAATAGACTTGGAATGGAAAATGCCATCCATATCCAGAGAGAGAAATATAAAGACTGAATGTGAATCAAAGTATTGCATTTTAATCTTTTTGGTTTTTTTCCCCTTTTGGTCTGATTTTTCTTGTACAATTTGACAAATAAGGAAATATGTTCAAAAGTATTGTACATGTAATCTATATCAGACTGCTTGTCATCTTGGGGAGGAAAGGGGTGAGGAAGAGAGGAAGAAAAAATTGAAACACACTGCTTTACAAAAATGCATGTGAAAAATGAAATATTTTTGAGAAAAACGGATGACAAAATGCTTTATTCTCAAAGCTCTATTATTATCCATATTTTATACATAAAAAAACTGAGGCAGAAAAAGAACAAATGACTTTTCCTGGGTGGCATAAATAGGATCTGAGGGTCCATTTGAATTCAGTTTTTCTTGATTCCATATTTAGTGTATCTAGTGTTTTACCTGTTGTACCATCTAACTGTCTTTAATAAAAAATTCTTATGAATAAATAGTTTGCCTGTAAGATCTATAAAGAAGGAAAGAATTTGTGACCAAACAAAAGATATGGAACATTATAAAATGCAAAATTAATATTTGATTACATTAAATTAGAAGATTTTGCACACACAAAACCAATACAGCCAAAATTAGAAGGAAAATGGAAAGATGAGAAACAATTTTTACAGCAAGTAGTTCTGATAAAGGTTTCCTTTCTCAAATATATAAAGAATGAAGTCAAATTCATAAGAATACAAGTCATTTCTCAATTTATTAATGGCCAAAGGATATGAACAGGCAGTTTTCAGATGAAGAAATCAAAGTTACCTATGGTCATATAAAAAAGATGCTCTACAGCACTATTGATTAGAGAAATGCAAATTAAAACAATCTCATATCTATCAGATCAGCTAATATAATACAATATAATAATAAAAAGGAAAATGACAAATGTTGGACAGGATTTGGGAAAATTGGAATACTAATGCATTTTTGATGGAGTTGTAAACTGATCCAACCATTCTGGAAAGCAATTTGGAACTATGGCCAAAGAGCAATTAAATTGTGCATACCCTTTCATCCAGTGATACCATGTTATGTCTGTGTTCTAAAAGAATCAGGAAAAAAGGGGAAAGAGGCTACCTCTACCAAAAATATTAAAGTGGCTCTTTTAGTGGTGGCAAAAACTTGGAGACTGAGGGAATGGCTGAACAAGCTGTGGTAAATGAAGGGATAGAATATTATTGTTCTATTATAAATGATGATCAGATGGATTTCAGAAAAACCTGCAAAGATTTGCGTAAATTAATGCTAAGTGAAGTGAGTAGAACCAGGAGAATACTGCACAATAGCAACATTATATGATGATCAACTATGAGAGACTTAGCTCTTCTCAGAAACACAATGATCCAAAACAATTCCAAAGAAAAATTATGATGAAAAATGCTATCCACATCTAGAGAAAGAATTGTGGCTAAATGAAGACTTTAGCATATTTTTAGGACTTTTCTTTCTTATTTTATTTCTTCTTTCACAAAATGACTAATGTGCAATTATGTTTTTCCATTATTGTACATGTACGGCCTATATCAGATTGCTTACCGTCTTGGAGGAAGGGAAGGAAAGAGATGGAGGAAGAAAAATTTTAAACTCAAAATCTTATAAAAACAAATGGTGAAAACTATTTTTGCATGTAATTGGAAAAAAATAAAATGCTATTTGCAAAAAGATTAAAATAAAATAATAAACAAAAAAATGCAAATCCTTGCAAAAGAATTCACCAAAAAGAATTCAAGACATTTCTTAAAATTGCTACTAATGGAGAAGTAATATACTATATCTTTCTAAGCCTAACCTTATCCACATCATGAAACCCCAATAATTAGCCAGTGTATTATGGGGAGGAAGCAAACACTGAACATATACAGTATGGGACCTGTAGAAGAAAGCATAATGGAGATGCCATTTTGATTGCATACATACTTGCTCTATCTCCCCTTCCTGCAATTTGTCTGTTTAGCTAAAGATTCATGTTGCAGCCTTGGACATACCATGTTTCTTTCATTATGCAGAGGCAATTAATGGACTGCACATCCTGCCTTTTAAGTATTATCTCGTTATGTTTTTCTCTCATGTAATTCAGTTGGTGATGATTAAAATAATTTTTCAATAGAGATGTCACAGTGTAATGAAAAAATATACTGGGGGTATTGCAGCAAGCATTTGTAAACATTTTTATGAGCGCCCTGTTTGCCATTATGCAACACTGAATAAACTGGCTATTAAAAAATTATGTAAATTCAAAAGAGCTAGAATTTGTAGCAGAAGAAGCAAAAAGGGAGGAACCTCACTCTAGTGTAAGCCTGTCATAAAGGAAGAAGGGATAAACCTTCATGGAGCTAAGAACTGGATTCTAGTCATGATTTTTTTCATTCTCACACACATATATATATATATATATATATATATATATATTTATTTATTTATCAAATACTAGATACATTATCAGAGCAGTTAGGTGGCACAATGGATAGAGCCTGGACTAAGGAATAATCATCTTCCTGAGTTCAAATCTGGACTCAGACACTTATTAGCTTTGGGATCTTGGCCAAGTTGCTTAACCCTATTTGCCTCAGTTCTTCAAATGTAGAATGAACTGGAGAAAGAAATGGCAAACCATTCCAGCATCTTTGCCATGAAAACCTCGAGTGGGTCACAAAAAATTAGACATGATTGAACAAGAACAATAAATTTTTTGTGCATAAAACAACTTTTCTTGTGAAGGATAGAATTGGTCAGCCTCATTCTGTTATTAACAATTAGTAACTTTTTGTTTAACAGCAATATAACAGTACTCAAGCCAATGTGGTCCCCTTCTCTGCTATTTTATTGAGTTTATATTGGATGAAAAATTATTAATTCAATCACAATAGCTTTGAGCCCTCAATCAGGAAAATCCTTAAGATTTAGGCAGAAGTTGGTCTCCAGAAAAATTTAAATTTAGTGTATTTCCAACTAATCCCTGTCTTTATATAATTGAAGCAAAAACAGGATATGGGAAACCATTAAGTAAAAGGAGTGAGTTGTGTACATTATAGTGTTGATATATGGAGCAAACAAATATATGGAGCAGTTGGGAAATTTTTTGGACTATCCTTTGGTCTTTGGAGAGGTGAGTACAAATGGCAATTTGTACTTCAATCTTCATTCTAAAATATTGACAAAGGACCAATGGTTTATAACATTTATTTTTATTATATATATACATATTTTAATTTAATTTTATTTATATATATGTTATATATATATAATATTTATATATATTTTTATATTTTATATATTTCAGCACAATTTAGTTCTTTTCTTTGTTTCCCACTTGGCCCATGAGCTTATGTGCTGACAATTCTTTCTAGCTAGCTTTACTCATCCTGGGTGAGGATAGGGACACTATATCCTCTATGGCTGCTGACCTTCAGCTCAGATAGTCCCCAGTTCTTCCTCTCTGTCTGTGTGTGTGTGAGCATTTAAAAGTTTCTTGGCATGACTTGACTTTTCTTTTCAACTCAGAGATGCTCATGTTCCAAAGCACTCTCAATGCTGAGGGGGAATAATTGTTCCTCTGAATCAAAACTCTCAGTGTTCCAGGATGTTCTCAAAGCCTTCTTACATCTGTTTTAAACAAGACCCCCTGCAGATCATTTCCATGGTCCAACCAAAGGTTATGAATTCCTAGACTAGAGTGGTGGCCCCTGAGTGGGATGCTTTGGAGAGATGGCATAAAGGGAGCATCAATAAAACTTGGCAACTGGCTAGATATGAAAGAATGGGGAACAGAATAGAGACAAAGATACTGAGATTGCAAATCTGGATTACTAAAGGTTGAACAGTGCTTAGAATATCCTTCCCCTTCTTTGCTTTTGTGCTAATTATTTAGGCTAATTATTTTAAAACTAATACATTATTGTTAGAGCTGTGAAATGACCTAATAAGTCTAGAAAACAATGTGGAATTATGAGAGAAATGTCATTCAGCTGTTAATCATTTGTTTATGATTGTCTTTAGTCTAGAGTTTACATTCTTTGACAGGTTTTCTCCTTACTTCCATCATTACCTCCTTTGAGGTTCAATCAATCAACCTTACCACTCAATTAAAACCCTGGTAGCTATTATCTCTAGACCTCAGGTCACTCTCCTTTATATGACTCATATTTTTTCCTTCTCTGTAACTCTCGCTTTCATAAATGTCAACATAGCAACTCCTTCAAACACTCTAAGTACTCAGTTCCTCAACTTCCTATCCACTTCCCAAAATCCACTCCTCCACCCTATCTCAGCCATGTAAAGATGGTCATTCCCTGGAGCTCACCATCATCCCAAAATATAGTACCTCCACATGCCTAACTCAAATAAAATCTTTCTCTGTCTTCCCTTAGCAAGCATTCATTCCCATGATGACCTCCAAGCTCTTGATTCCTCCAACCTCCCCCAGACCATTTCCTCTAGAAATGAGAAAGGGGATATGGCCTCCCTTCTCCCCACTAGCCACTCACTCCTCTTTTTTCCATCTTGACACTTGATGAACCATGTCGGCTCTACTCTGTCCTCCTTTTTTGAATCTCTAGCCTCTTATCATAATCCCCAATTTTGCCCTACCAAACTTCAGTCTTGGGTCATTTCCACCATTCCCCCACTTTCATTTCTACATGTGTGCTACTAAATAATCATGATGAAAATCATACAATCATTCTGATTGGGTTCCATACAAATTTATGTTATACAACCAAAGCTGGGTCCTCACTGCTCTTAAGCAATCCTACTAAACCTCTCTTACCAATCTACTATCCCATTCTCCACAGTGGCGCTTCCAAAACTTTTCATATCACCTCAAATCTCCCATTGCTCCTCCTTCCCTCATTCTCCCAGCTGAAAAACTTGCTTCATATTTTACAGAAAAAAATTGAGTCCATTAATTATCAGCTTGTACTTCTCTTCATCTTTTATCACTCAGATGCCCTTTACCATTATTTCCTGTAACCCTCCTGTGTCACATGATGACATAGTCTTACTCCTTACCAAAACTAATCCCCCTGCTCGTTCAGATGATCCCATTCTATACCCTTCCTTCGAAAAGACTAGCCCTTCTGTCATCCAAACTCTAGTTTCTATCTTTTTTTTTCCTCTGGTTACTCCTTTTTTTACTGCATGCAAATCAAATATATTCATGTCTATCCCAGCCTAGGAAAACCTTCACTTGATCCTTCCATCCCTGCTAATTATCATCATATACCTTCTCTGCCTTTTGTGGCTTACCTTGAAAAGATATCTATGATCGGTGCCTCCATTTTTCCCTTCTCTTCCTCTCTTTTTATGCCCTTACAGGTTAGCTTCTAACCTTATAATTCCACTGCTCTCTCTGAAGTTACTAATGATGTCTTCGTTGGCAAGCCCAACAACCTTTTGTCTGTGCTAATTCTCCTTGCCCTCTTTGCAATCTTTGACTGTTGATCACTCTCTTCTCCTTGATAATCTCTTCTCTTCAGGTTTTCCAGCACCATTTTTTTGGTTCTGCTAAGTAAGCACTCCCTCTCTGTCCTCTTTGCAAGATCCTCCTCAAGATCCCATTCTCTAACCAGAGGCATCCCATAGGTTTCTGTCCCAGGTCCCCTTCTCTTCTCCCTTTATATTTCTTATTTGGCAATCTCACCAGCTCCCATGGTTTGAATGACCATCTCTGTGTTGTCCATTTCCAAACATACTAGACTGCCCCAACCTAACTCCTGATGCTTTTCAAACATTTCAGGTCGAATGTCCAATAAACATCATAAGCTCAGTACGTCCAAAAGAGAAATCGTTTTTTTTTTTCTCTCTAAATCTTCCTCCTGTCACAACCTTCCCTATTATTGTAGACAGCAACACTATTTTCTTAGTCCCTCAGGCTCATGACCTGAGTCATCTTTGAATCCTCACTGTCTCTCATCTCTTTCCAAGACCTTTCATTCACCTTTGTACCATCTTTCTAATATGCTTCCTTCTCTCCTCTGACAATGCCCTCCATCCTGGTCAAGACCTTCATCACCTCACATCTGGACCACTGTAATAGCTGATAATGGCTCTGCCTGGCTCTAGTTTTTCCCCACTCCAATCCATTCTTCATTCAGTCACTAAAATGAGTTTCCTAAAGCTGTCTGACCATTTCATTCTTCTACTCAATAAATTTCAAGTCTCCCTATCACGTTATGGAAAAAATATAAAATCTTCTGTTTGGCCTTCCCATGCCCTTTATACCCAACTCCCTTCTACTTTCCCAGGCTCCTTATATCACAAGATATTCCAACTCTCCGCTCCCATCATTCTCTCTGGCTCTCCCCTCATGCCTGGAATTCTCTCCCTCCTGCACCCTGACTTCCAACTAAAGTCCCAATTAAAATCCTACTTTCTACAGAAAATCTTCTCTAATTCATCTTAATTAGAGTCCCTAGCTTAATTATTTACCACTTATCTTGTTTAACAAGAATGATGTGAGCTATGAAAAATTTCCAGGTTGTTCATGCAAAAAAGGATGTATCTCTATCAAACTATCTCTATCTCTATCAAAAAACATACTCTTGGATCCAACAGTGTCTCCACTAGGTCTGTATCGCAAACAGATCATATAAAGGGAAAAGGACCCACATGTGCAAAAATGTTTGTAGCAGCCCTTTTTTGTAGTAGAGAGAAATTGGAAATTGAGTGGGTGTCCATCAACTGGAGAATGGCTGAATACATTATGGTATATGAATGTTATGGAATATTAATATTCTATAAAAAATGATCACGAGGTTGATTTCAGAAAGACCCTGAGAGACTTACGTGAACTGATGCTAAGTGAAGTGAGTAGAACCAAGAAAACCTTGTACATGACAAGAACAAGATTATAACGTGAACAATTCTGATGATATGGTTCTTTTCAACAGTGAGGTGATTTAGGCCACTTCCAATAGTCTGTGATAGAGAGAGCCATCTGCACCCAGAGAGAAGGCTGTGAGGACAGAGTGTGGATCACAACATAGTATTTTTACTTCTTTTGTTATTGTTTGCCTGAATTTTCTTTTCTTTCTCATTTTTTTCCTTTTTGATCTGATTTTTCTTGTGAAGCAAAAGTGGAAATATAAATAGAATTACACATGGTTAACATATATTGGACTACTTTCTGTCTAGGGGAAGGGTTAGGTGGAAGGGAGTGAGAAAAAAATTGAAATGCAAAGTTTTGCAAGGGTGAATATTGAAAACTATGCATGTGTTTTGAAAATAAAAAGGTTTAAAATAAAAAAAGAAGGGATATATCTGAAGAAAATCACAAGCTCAATGCAGTGGCAAACACTTTGAACTATTAACTTCCTGTAGGACATTTGCAGTCTGAGGTTCTCTTGGCCAGAGAGAATTTTTTTTACAATTCTTCTTCAAACAAATATTTTCCATCCTTTAGAGGTGCAGACTATTAAATTTTAGTCTTTGGATTCCCAGCACCTATCCAATTCCTGCTCTATTTTTTATTTTTGGTTCAGACCTCTGATTTCATTCCCAGTAGGAAATTCTCATTATGAAAATGCCCTCCACTCATGTGGTACATATCAGATACTAGTCTGTAATGTATAATCTTAGAGCTACGTCTAGGGATATGAGAGGGAGAATGATTTATTCAGGATCATATAACCAAATTGGAATAGATGTGTTTCTTTGTTAAAATTTTAAAAGAAGAGAGTAAAAATAAAATAAAACCATCCGTGTGGCTTTTCCCTTCTCCAATTCACATATTTTGGGGAACTTTTGCCTTTTCATGCCTGTGATTTTCCTGCTTCTGACTGGTTGAATCATAGTGGGTGGGTAGGTGTAAGGGAAAGGAATAGGAATGATCCTCCTCCTGGATAAAAGCAACCTCGGGACCAGTTGTCCTTAAGGCCACCTGAGTTTGGCTTTTTGTTTTGTTTTTTAATGAAGACATTTTAAATGGCAGCATTTGGAATCTGAGGGCTTACATTTAAATGCTAACTACCATATGCTACAACTGTGGGCCTTTGGCAAGCAATTTAATTTCTCTGGGCCTTGGTTTCTTTACTTATAAAATGAGAGGATCAGATTAGATGACATCAAGGTTCCTTTTAAATTCAAGTGATTCGATTTAACAAATATTTATCAAGAACCCACTATGTGCAAGTCACTGTATCTGGCAGTAGGAATACAAAAACCAAAAACAAAACAAAACCCAATACCTGTCCTCAAAGGGTTGATGCTCTACCTGGTAATGAATTGTTTGATCTATCCACCAAGCATGAATGAATTTTCATGTGTATCTAATGGAGAGCAGCAACAGAAGAAGCTACAAGATAATTTAAATCAGTCATCTTTATATTTTTGAAGTCTTATTGATGCTTCATGTTTTTGTCATAGTCATTTTGATGAGATCAGGATTGCAATAACTAGTTCAAAATAAACATGTGACAAATTCACAATGGCTATTCTCTTTGGCAGAAATAAGTTTATTTAGGAGGAAGAGACTACAGACAAAAATAAAAGGTAAAATACGCATCAATATGAAATCAAATTGGGAGATCATATAGTTAGCCAAGTTTCTCAAGGGAACTCACAATTTACCAGGAGAAAGGAAGCACTCTGAGGTGGGATTGACATTTGGCCATCTCTTAGACCAAAGATGTGGAGGCAAGCTCAGGGCTTTTGTGTTCTTTTAAAAAAGGAGGGCTAGTCAACTCTGATTGCTTAAGAAAGATAATATAATGAGGGGCTGAGAGGAGCAACATATTATCCTTGGACAGAGAAACCATCTCTATACTCAGATCACTCCCAGGCTTGAGCAATCTATTCAAAGAATTTATATCCCACCCAAGCCTGAGCAGAACACAATAGTTATTCTATACCTATATAAGATTTTTATTATACATGTTCAATATACATTTAATGAGAGGCAGAATAGTACAATGAAGATAGAGCTGACCACAGAGAGAGGAAGAACTTAGTTCAAGTCCTTATACAGAGTAGCCCTAAGAGAGATTAGTATTAATAACCAATGATTTGGGGAGATCCAGAGTTCTCCCCTTCTTCTAAGGCCCTATTTAAAAAAAAATCAGTCTCTTGAAGGCTGTTGCTGATAACAAGATTGAGCTGCCCTTCTTGTTCAAGATGCTATTGTATTCTGCTCAGGCTTGGGTAGGGGATAAATTCTTTGAAGAGATTGTTCAAGGCTGGGGATGATCTGGGTATAGAGATAGTTTCTCTGTCCAAGGGTGGTATGATGCCACTTTCAGCCCTTCATTATACTATTCTTTCTTAACCAGAGTTGACTGCCACTCTCTTCCAAAAGAACATAAAAACCCTGAGCCTGCCACCATGATTGTCTTTGTTCTAAGAGAAGATCAAATGACCATCCTTTTATTAATAATGTACTAGTCTTATTAATAAAATGATTAAATTATCCAGAAATTATATCTCTCAAATCTTTTTAATTGTCATGGACATTTGACTTTAGGCAAGCTATTTTACCACTCAGTGCTTCAGATTCATTTTATAGATTTCAGAAAAGGTGGCAATCATCTTGGGTAGAGTCCCCCATCTGGGAATTTCCTATACCACTGACATTTAAGTTTAGTTTCTATCCTCATTCATTAGAAAACATTTACTCTCAATTGATAGTTTTTCTTATACATTATTCAAAAAATAATTGTTTTTTCTTATACTTTTTAAAATTAAATTTGTCTTTTTTTCTACCTTTATTTTCTATCTTTTGTTTGGTAAAAAATTCTCTTCTAGCCAAAGTTTTGCCAAGTAACTTCTTTTTTGACTATTTTATTTTTCCCCAGTTACATGTAAAAATAAATTTTAACATTCATTATTAAAACTTCAAGTTCCATTTTCTCTACCTTCTTTTTTCCTTCCTCATACCTCTTCATTGAGAATGCAAGCAACTCAATATAGGTTAAACATGTGTAATCATGCAAAACATTTTCCTACTAGTCACATTGTAAAAGAAAACAGACCAAAAAAAGTAAAGAGAATCAAGAAAAGTAGGGTAAAACACATATACTTCAATCTGCATTCAGACATCATTAGCTCTTTCTTTGGTAATGAATGCCATTTTTCATCCTAACTCCTTCAGAGTTGTCTTGGATCATTGTATTGCTGAGAAAAGTTGTGTCATTCACAGTTGATTATCTTGTGCTATTACATTTGTACTCAGTACATTTTATTTTGCATTCATTCATGGAAGTTTTGCCAGGTTTTTCTTTTTCTGAGAATATCCTGAGCACCATTTCTTATAGCACAATAGTGTTTCATTATAATCACATATGACAATTTATTCAGATGATGGGCATCCCCTTAATTTCCAATTCTTTGCCCCCCAAAAGAGCTGCTATAAATATTTTTATGTATATGTTCTTTTCCTTTTTAAAAAAATCTCTTTTGGATTACAGACTCAGAAGTGGTATTTCTAGGCAAAAAGGACTAAATTGCTTTATAGCCCTTTGCACATAGTTCACAACTCCTCCAACAATGCATTAATGTCTCATTTTTTTGCACCCCCTCCAACATTTGTTACTTTCTTTTTCTGTTTTATCAGCCAATCTAACAGGAATATGATAGCATTTTACAATTGTTTTAATTTGCATTTCTCCGATCAATAGTGAGGTAAAGCATTTTTCATATGTCTATAGATATGATTGCTTCATCTGGAAACTGGAAAATGATCATCTTTTGATCATTTATCAATTGGGGAATGACTTACTTTTATAAATTTGACCCAGTTCTCTATATGTTTGAGAAACAAAGCCTTTATCAGAGAAATTTGCTTCATTTTTTCACAATTATTTTGCTAACTGTATTTCCTTCCTTTTTATTCTATTCTCTCCTTTCACCCTCTCCATATCTGCCTTATCTTCTAGCACCCCCTCAATCTCCTTCTGCTCCTTCTATCCTGTTAGATAAGATAGATTTCTATACCCAATTGTTTGTTTATATTATTCCCTTTTTGAGCCAATTCTTAGGAGAGTAAGTTTCACTCACCCTTGTGTCCCCCCTTTTCCCCTCCACTGTAAAAGATTTTTCTTGACTCTTTTATATGTGATAATTTGCCTCATTTTACCTCTCCCTTTCTCCCTCTTTCATTCCTCCTTCACTCCTAAATTTTACTTTGAAAGATATCATCCCTTCATATTCAACCAATTCTTGTGCCTTCTGTCTATTTTTGTTCTAACTACCCTAATAATGAGAAAGTTGCAATGAGTTACAAGGATCATCCTCCTATATAAGAATGTAAACAGATAAGCCTTATTAAGTTCCTTATCATAGCACTTTCCTGATTATCTCCTTATGCTTTTCCTGAGTTTTATATTTGAAAATCTAGATTTTCCATTTGACTCATCATGATTGTTTGAAAATCCTCTATTTCATCGAATATCCACCTTTTCCACTGAAGAATTATACTCAGTTTTGCTGGCTAAGTGATTCTTGGTTCTAATTCCAGATTCATTGTTCTCTGGAATATCACATTTCAAACCCTCTGATCTTTTAATATACAAGGTGCTAAATCTTGTGTTATCTTGACTGTGGCTTCATGATACTTGAATTACTTCTTTCTGGATGATTGCAATATTTTCTTCTTCACCTGGGAGATCTGGAATTTGGCTTTACTTTTCCTGGGAGTTTTCATTTAGGTAGCTCTTTTCAGGAGTATCCTGTGAATTCTTTCAATTTCCACTTTATCCTCTGGTTCTAGACTATCAAGAAGTTTTCCTAGAAATTCTTGAAAGATGATGTTTTGGCTCTTTTTTTAATCATGACTTTCATGTAGTCCAATAATTTTAAAATTATCTTTTCTGAATCTATTTTCCAGGTCAGTTGTTTTTCTATGAGATATTTCACCTGGTCTTTTATTTTTCATTGTTATGATTTTGTTTTGTTTCTTGATTTCTCATAAAGACATTAGCTTCCATTAGCTCAATTCTAATTTTTAAGGAATTTTCTTCAGTGAGCTTTTGTTCTTCTTTTTCCATTTATCTAAGTTGTTTCCTTCAGTAGATTTTCCCCTCAATTTGGCCAATTCTACTCTTTAAGGAGTCTTTTTCTTCATTGAATTTTTGTGCCTTCCTTTTCTTTTGACCAATTTTGCTTTGTAAAGCATTCTTCTCCAAATTGGCTTTTTTCTATTTTCTTTACTTCTTTACCTAGTTGGAATTTTGAGATCTTATTTCTTCACTGTTTTTGTGTCTTCTTTACCAAGATGTTGATTTGCTTTTTCATGATTTTTTACATCACTGTCATCTGTATTCCCAATTTTTCCTCTATGTCTCTTACTTCATTTTCAAAATTCTTTATGAGCTCCTCCATGGGCTAAAATTTATTTTGTTTGTGAGGATTTGGATGTAGAGCTTTGACTCATATTCTGTGTGTGTGTTTTGATCATCCTTGTCAGCATAGTACCTTACCATGATCAGAATCTTTTTCTGTAATTTGCTTATTTTCCCAACCTGTTACTTGATTTTAGCTCTTTATTAAAGCAGACCTCTGCTTCTAGAGTGAAAGGTGTACTGTCCTGAATCTGAGAGATTTGTGCAGATATTTTCAGAGATACTTCTAAGAAACTTTATGTTTTCAGTTCTTCCAACGTGGTATGATCTTAGAAGAAGTGTATTTACAATTCTCCTGACCTATATTCTAGTCTGTGAGTGATTATAATCACCCTTTTCTGCTCTGGAATTGTAAGGAGGATCCCTGCTCCACTATGGTTGTGAGCTATGGTATACTTGTGCTCCTCTTCACCTTGAGACTGTCCCCCAGGACTTTGACTTGAATCCAAGTTATGGACAAAGCCACAGGATCTTGCCTCAGTGCTAGCAAAGAGACCTCTCTAATCTCCTTCTGACCAGTTATTTGATGCCTTTGCCATGTGTGGACTCAAAGTCCAGAAACAGTAACTGCGACATCAAGAAATTCAAAAGCCCATAATGGTTAGCTAGAGCCAGGGCTATGATGGTGCCCTTGTGCTAATCTGTGTTCCACTTTCACTCTGGTGTACAGAACTTTCCAGCTGACCCTCCAAGTTGTCTTGGGCTAGAAAATTGTTTCATTTCATCTCCCTGTAGATTCTGCTGCTCTAGAATTTATCTAGATTCATTATTTAAAATACATTTGCAGGGGTTTGAGAGAAATCTCAAGTGAGTCCTTTCTTTTACTCTATCATTTTGGCTCTGTCTCTCCAAGTAACTCCTTCCATTTTACTTGAATTTTTTAAATGATGTTGCAAAGAATTTATTGTTAGGCATACCATAATATGTTATGAATAGGATTTACTCATGTATATTGTGTAAGATACTAGTGTAATTGCATTTTCTGGCAAACTACTTTCCAATGTTCCTAACCGTTCCTAGAGAAGAAAGCATCCTTCTCCTACTTGATATAAGAGTTATCAAACATTGATTTACTAAAGCTGATTATTTCTGATTCTTGTTTATCATATCAGTTCAACAGGAAATCAGGAATGTTTGAACTTTTAAATAAGCAATATCAAAATACTTTGGGTCATAAATAGAGATCTAAAAAGAATATTAGAAATTATCTCATCCAACTCTTTATTTTTCCAGTGAGGAAAATGCAACCCATAGAAAAGAAGCAATTTGCCCCAAGTCAAACAACAAGTAAGTGGCAGAGAAAAAACAACAACAACAAAAACCTGAGGTCTTCTAACTCCCTACCTTATTTTTGGTTGTTATTTTTTAATGTATCACACCATCTTTCAAAGTATTAAAATCAATAAGTAGACAATAAGTTAATAAATTCAATTATAAGCCTAGTAGACATTCTGAAGACTCAGCTGACTCATGGCTATCCTATTTTTTCAGGTCTCATTACACCTAAAGCATTTTCAAATTGATGAAAATGTATTTTTGAAAGATTGAAGGAAAAGAGACTTTGCAGTTTCAATTGTGCAAGCCACTATTTAACAATATTCCAGGCTAAAAAAAAGAAAGTAAAGAAAAAAATATTCTGTATAGATGACTGAAATCCTTCATTCCATAGTTGTAGCCTGTGACCTCACTAGAAATGAGGAACAGCTGTAAAGTAGGCCTGATGCTTATTTGCATCAAGAAGTTGGGGAGGGAAAAGGGAATTAGGACTATGAGTCCAAGAGCTGCTACTTGAGAATGACTAAATCCCTTGGCTTCTTGACTCAACATCTGCTTTTCAAAATTTGTGACTTGGGAGAGAAGAATGATTTCCATTCAGTAGTATAATGAGGATTTCTCTCACATAAGGCAGAGTGGGAAGGTCAACAGTAGTAATGATGATACAAAGGACTGTCTTTGGGTGGAGTGACTGTGAATTGGAACACTATGTGTGAGAGAGTGGAGTGTGTCAGATTGTTGGTGTTCCATCATTTTTTAAGAGGATCAATGACATCATGAGATGATGTCCTGACTTGTGGATGAATCGGATATAAGTGGGGTAGAATTGCACAAAGTTGTCTGTGTCTCTCTCCCAGACTCATCAAAGCAGTAGAAAAATAAAAGTCAGAAAAGAGGCAGTGGCCCAGGATGTGGTGGATGGTGTAGACTTCTCTGATGTCTGGCCAAGCTCTAAGTGTTCCCCAGTGCCTGCTTTTGCCACTTCCGTAGCCTTTTGAAACAAATTGTTCACATCCTCCTATTCAATTGTGGAAGTCTTCATGGACTTGAGGTAGACACCCTCTAACTCACTAATAAGTTTAAGCCCCTTTGCTTGCTCTTATCCTGGTATAGTCCATCTGCTGAAACAATTTGCTGAGGTGTGACCCCTGTGCATGTAACAGCTTCTTAGAGCCAAGGGTAAGAGTCCAGTGCCAGGTTGGCACCAAAGGCAGATGAGCAGCCCTGAAAATGGCTTAGCAAGTCCTTAAAGGAGAATCTCCTTGAATACCCAATCATCGCATCATGATATATAGGTGTGGTCCAGAAGCACAGGGCACATGGATGTAAATCTCCAGCCTGCTAAGAGCTCCCTTGCCATGTTTTGACCCTATGAAAAGCCTCGGTTTTCTTGTCCTGGTCATCATTCTTCCCAAGGATGCAGAAGTAGAGACTTTGAATTGTCCTGGGCAGGAAAAAATATAAGGAAGTTTTTGCAGTAAAAAAAAAGAAAGTAATAAAATGATAACAATAAAACAACTAAAATATGGCTCAATATGACAATAAAAAGTTTAATATCATGAGCCAAATCTTTCTATTTTGACTTTTTTTTTGGTGACTCCTCACCTAAAATCCAAACTGTACCTGTCAGCTTGTTTCTTTAAAAGGCCAGTGTCTGAGTGCCATGACCATTCCAGTCCATTTGAATCCAGGAAGATTTTCACATGGGGTTGATGGGAAACAATCAGACTGAAAATGGGGCAAAACATTCTAGATATTACCTCTTATGACCCAATTGAAACTAAGCTTACATTTACAAAAAAAAAACCACAAAATTTCCCCAAAATGGAGCCAAGACCTCATGTGCTATAGAGACATTTTTGTTTTGTATAAAATAGCTCAGAATCTGAGCCTGAGAGAAATGGTCTAAAGAGATAATCCTAGAACCTCAGTATGAACCCAAAGTAGAATGAGAAAGCCTCCTATAAGCAATCAGGTGACAAACTTCAATCCAGGGGTGGGTTTTCTCTAACAGGATAAAGGTGCTAATATCTTTAAAAGATCCATGTCCTAAATGGGTGACTTATTGTTGCTGAGAAATGTTTCCCATTTTTTTCAGATCTGTTCCACTGCCCATCAATTAGGGAATGGCTGAATAAGTGTTCATGGTATATATGTATGTATGGTATATAAATGTAATGGAATACTATTGTTCTATAAGAAAGGATCAGCAGGCTGATTTCTGAAAAGCCTGGAAAAACTTACATGAAGTGATGCTGAATGAAGTGAGCAGAACCAGGAACAAAGGGTTATGGGATGATCAACTATGAGAGACTTAGCTCTTCTCAGCAAAACAGTGATTTGAGGGATGGAAAATGCTATCCACTCCCAGAGAAAGAGAACTATGAAGACCAAATGTGGATCAAAGCGTAGTATTTGGAAAGTGAGTAAATGACCATCAGCTGGGGAATAGCTAAATAAGTTCTGGTATATGAATGTTATGGAATATTATTGTTCTATAAGAAATAGTCAACAGATGATTTCAGAAAGACTTGAAGAGACTTACATGAGCTGATGCTAAGTAAAGTGAGTAGAACCCAGAGAACATTGTACACAGCAACAAGATTATGTGATGTTCAACTCTGATAGACGTGGCTCTTTTGAATAATGAGATGATTCACGCCAATTCCAATAGGCTTGTGATGGAGACAGCCATCTGCACCCAGAAAGAGGACTGAATGTGGATCACAACATAGTATTTTCATCTTTTTGTTGCTGTTTGCTTACTTTTTTTCTTCCTCATTTTTCCTTTTTGTTCTGATTTCTCTTGTGCAGCTTAAGTATGGAAATATGTATAGAAGAATTGTACATGTTAAACATATATTAAATTACTTGCTGTCTAAGGAAGGTAGGTAAAGAGAAGGGAGGGAAAACATTTTGAACACAAGGTTTTGCAAGGATGAATATTAAAAACTATCTTTGCATGTATTTGAAAATTAAAAAGCTATTATTTTTAAAGCATAGTATTTTTTATTTTTTGATTACTATCTCTTTCTTATTAATTTGTCCCTTTGGGTCTGATTTTTCTTGCAACTTTGACAAATATAGAAATATGTTTAAAATTATTGGATACATATAGCCTTTATCAAATTGCTTACTACCTTGAGGAGGAAGGGATTAAGAAAAGGAGAAAAACATTGGAACACAAAATCTTATAAAATGAATGTTGAAAACTATCCTTTGAAAATACTATTCAGATCTGCTCCACTCCCATAACTAAGATATCATGAATTTTGAGTAAAACACAAGTTTGCGCACCAGGGGTCAGCAGTTTCAAGCCTGAATTGTAACTGGAGTCCTAAAAGCATTATTGATCAAGATAGAGAATTTATTTTTAAGGATTTGAGAGTCACGATTAGCATCTCTGTACTTGCAAAATGAAAACATCACTTGCTCTGGAGGGTTATTTAAGAAATGTGAAAAAGGATTCATAGAAATTCTGAGATGGAGGAAGCCTCAAGCATCATATGGTCCAATATATAGATAGGGAAGTTGTAGCAAGAAAGATAAGAAAAATTTTAAGATTCCCAACATATCTGTTGTACTGTTCTTTCATTAACACTTTGAGGTAGGCAGCAGAAATATTTCTATTGGTCCCAACTTCAACAATAACAAATATTATTTCTATAGAACTTCTGCAAAATTATCTCATTTGATCAACACAATAGCCTTGGAAGGTAGGTTCCTAAAAAAGGAATGAGATTTCCCTAATTTACAATTGAGGAAACAGAGGCAGCCAGCAATTAAGTGCCTTGGCACAATTCAGACCTCCAGTAAATCTGAAACTAGATTTATACTGAAGGCTTCCTGACTCTGAAGCCAGTGTTCCATCCACTGTGTATTCCCTGTCAAGAACAACAAAAACAATAATGATAACTACTCCTAACTATACAGGACTTTAAAGTTTACAAAGTGCTTTACATCCTTCATTTTACTTGATCTTTATAATAAACCTTTGCATACTATTATCCTATTTTATAAATGAAGAAACTGAAGCTAGAGAGGGTGACTTTCACAGAGTCAGAGATCTAGTAAGTGCCCAAGGCGCACTAAAAACCTCAGTTCTCATGATCTCAAGGTCAGAGCTCTCTCAACTATTGCACAATAACAAGAAGAGTGAGGAAAATATAACAAAAAATGAAAACAAAAAACCCTGAACCATGGGGTGGTGGAAACCTAACTTAGTTTTCCGTTGAATGGATATATAACCTTCCACAAATCATTTTCTCAGCTTCTTCATTTAAAAAATTAAGATAAGACTCAACAAAATTCTCAGAGAAGTCAGTATTTACTAAAATGGTCCAATAAGTTTCCAAAGTTATTCTTTCCCAAACCATCATAATTTAATTAATTTAAACTTGTAATAAAGAAGGAATCTAGCCATTAGGAACTACTATGATTAATCTAATTCATACTAACATGTGAACTATTGTGATAGATCTAATATCTTACACACACAAACCTTACCTTATCAAAGTGCCTGCCATGTATTAAGTCCTTAATAAATGCTCAATAACTGCCTCATCTTACATGGGCTATCAAGGTGTTCTCGTACAATACAAAGGAATACATTTCTAATATAACAATAAGCATATGTAGACTTGATTTAAGGAAGAACTTCCAAACAAAATTAGAACTATCTTAATGTGCTGCTTTTGAAGGTAATAGGCATAGGGTCGGGGTGGGGGGGAGGGGGGCAAAGCCAAGATGGCAGAGTGAAAAGGTGACTCTCTTCGTCCTCCTCCGATCTCTCAAATCAACAATAAAATAAACCTCTGAACTGATCTTCAAGTCAACAAATCCAGAAATATTAGGACATTGCTTGCTGATATCTCTGAAAAACTTCGTATCAGGTTTGTCTAACTCAGGACACAGGGATAAATTGTGCTGTAGGCTGGAAGTGAGAGTGGGACTCAGCTCATCATGACAGAAACTCCAAACACCTGCAGTTTATCTGAGGCACTCGGGACATTCTGTCCTGATTAGGGGCAGGTGTTCTGGCAGACTTGCCTTGTTTAAGGAGTAATTGGGACTTAGTACTAGCCCCCACCAGCCCAGAACCTTAAGTTAATTTGACAAAGTGCCCCAGGGCAAAGAACTTCAGCTGCCGTTTTTTTCCCCTATCTTAAAGAGACATCTACACTGTCTAAAAAAAAATGAAGAAGCAAAAGAGAGCTCTCATCATAGACAGCTTTTATCAAGAGAAAGAAGGGATGACCCCAGATCCTGAGGTTCCTTTAGATAAAATTCCAGAGGAAGTTATTAAGGACCATCACTGGTCCCTTTTTCAAAAGGCCTTTCTGGAAGATTGCTTAAAGAACCTAATAAAAGAGCTGGAGGATAAATGGGAAAATAAATTGAAATTAGTGCAAGAAGGATACAATATCTTGCAAGAAGGATATGATGCCCTGCAAAAGAGATATGAAAAAGACACCAATCTATTGAAAAATAAAATTAGTGAAGTGGGAAAAGAGTGCAATGAACAAAAAAAATCAATTGGCCAGTTACAATTGGAGCTTAAAAAGGTAACTGAAGAAAACAACACTTTAAAAATAAGAACTGAACAAATGCAAGTGAATGACTCAATAAGACTTCAAGAATCAGTCAAACAAAAACAAAAAAATGAAAAATTAGAAGAAAATATGAAATATCTCCTAGGAAAAACAACTGACTTGGAAAATAGATCTAGGAGAAACAATCTAAGGATTATTGGACTTCCTTAAAGCCATGATGAAAAAAAGAATCTAAACACTATTTTGCAGGAAATACTGAAAGAAAACTGCCCTGAGATTGGAGCATCAGAAGGCAAAATCACTATTGAAAGAATTCACCGATCATCTCCTGAAAGAGACCCCAAAATTAAAACCCCAAGGAATATCGTGGCTAAATTTCAGGACTATAGCACCAAGGAAAAGATTCTGCTAGTAGCTAGAAAGAAACAATTCAAATACCAAGGATCAATAATTAGAATCACACACGATCTGTCAGCCTCCACATTGAAGGATCGAAGGGCCTGGAACCAGATATTCCGAAAGGCAAAGAACTTGGATTACAGCCAAGAATAACCTATCCAGCTAGAATGAGCATTATCCTCCAGGGAAGAAGATGGTCATTCAATGATATAGGTGAATTTCACCTATTTCTAATGAAAAGACCAGATCTGAACAAAAAATTCGATATCCAAACACAGAACTCAAGAGATGCATAAAAAGGTAAAAAGGAAAGGACTCTTGAGAACTTTATTTCTACTATGGGGATACTTAAAGTTTGGGGTATAATTAACTACATATTACTTTGATAATATGAAAAAGAGAACTAGAGGGGGAAAGGTTGTCATACTGGGGAAAAGAGGGAAAAAGTGGTAAAATACGATCTAAAAAAAAGGAGGTAAAAACAAGGTAAAATCTCTTGAAGAGGCAAAAAAAAACCCTAATATAATTGAGAGAAAGAGGGGAGGGAGGTGAGCATTGTGTAAATCTTACTCTCATCAGGTTGGGCTCTAAAAGTGTATATCAGACACTTGATTTCACAGAAACTTGTCTGTTGCTAGAGGGAAGTGGGAGGGAAAGGAGGAAAAGAAAGAGATAAACTAATAGAAGGGAAAATAGAAGAATCAGCAGAAAGGAGTAAAAACAGGGGGAGGGGATCTAAATTGTGGAGTATTGTTTGGGGGATGGGGCCATCAAAAGCAAAGTACTGAGGAGGGGGGAAGAGAGAAAGTGGAAAGAAAAGGGAAAAACATAACTTGGGTAAATAAGATGGCAGGAAATAAAGAATTAGTTATTCTAACTGTGAATGTGAATGGGATGAACTCTCCCACAAACCTGAAGCAGATAGCAGACTGGATTAAAAACCATATTGGCCACAATATGTTGTCTACAAGAAACACATCTAAAACATAGAGAC
This sequence comes from Myrmecobius fasciatus, assembly GCA_023553655.1. Lineage (NCBI taxonomy): Eukaryota > Metazoa > Chordata > Mammalia > Dasyuromorphia > Myrmecobiidae > Myrmecobius > Myrmecobius fasciatus. Next base: position 15,679 of record JAJPUD010008856.1, on the reverse strand, counting down.
ACATATAGGATGAAGGTAAAAGGCTTGAGCAGAACCTATTATGCTTCAGGTGAACAAGCAAAAAGCAGGGGTAGCAATCCTTATCTCAGATCAAGTGAAAGCCAAGATAGATCTAATCAAAAGAGATAAGGAAGGAAACTATATTTTATGAAAGGGTACCATAGATAATGTAGCAATATCAATACTAAATATATATGCACCAAGTGAAATAGCATCCAAATTCCTAGGGGAGAAATTAAGAGAGATGCAAGAAGAAATAGATAGCCAAACTATACTAGTGGGGGATCTCAACCTTGCTCTTTCAGAATTAGATAAATCAAACCACAAAATATTATTATTTTTTTTCTTTTTGCTGAGGCAATTGGGGTTAAGTGACTTGCCCAGGGTCACACAGCTAGGGAATGTTAAGTGTCTGAGACCAGATTTGAACTCAGGTCTTCCTGACTTCAGGGCTGGTGCTCTATCCACTACGACACCTAGCTGCCCCCAAACCACAAAATAAACAAGAAAGAAATTAGGGAGATAAACCAATTGTTAGAAAAGTTAGGTATGATAGATCTATGGAGAAAATTGAATGGACACAGTAGGGAGTTTACTTTTTTCTCAGTCCATAGAACTTATACAAAAATTGACCATGTGTTAGGGCATAAAAACCTCAAAATCAAATGCAGAAAGGCAGAAATAGTAAATGCATCTTTTTCAGATTATGATGCAATAAAAATCACATGCAATATAAGGCCAGGAGAAAATAGGCCAAAAGTTAATTGGAAATTAAATAATCTAATCCTGAATAATGAATGGGTGAAAGAGCAAATCATAGACACAATCAGTACTTTCATCCAGGAGAATGACAATAATGAGACAACATACCAAAATTTGTGGGATACGACCAAAGCGGTTATAAGGGGCTATTTTATATCTCTAGATGCTTACTTGCATAAAATAGAGAAAGAAAAGATCAACAAATTGGGCTTATTATTAAAAAAAAACTAGAAAAAGAACAAATTAAAAACCCTCAACTAAATACCAAATTGGAAATTCTAAAAATAAAAGGAGAAATTAATAAAATTGAAAATAAGAAAACTATTGAATTAATAAATAAAACTAAGAGTTGGTTCTATGAAAAAACCAACAAAATAGATAAGCCTTTAGTTAAATTGATAAGAAAAAGGAGAGGAAAATGAAATTGTTAGTCTTAAGAATGATAAACGAGAACTTTCCTCCAATGAAGAGGAAATTAGAGCAATAATGAGGAGTTACTTTGCCCAACTTTATGCCAGTAAGTTTGATAATCTAAATGAAATGGAGGAATATCTATAAAAATATAGATTGCCCAGGTTAACAGAAGAGGATATAAACTATTTAAATAGCCCCATATTAGAAAAAGAAATAGAACAAGCTATTAACCAACTCCCTAAGAAAACATCTCCAGGGCCAGATGGATTTACATGTGAATTCTACCAAACATTCAAAGAACAATTAATTCCAATACTATACAAACTATTTGAGAAAATACGGACAGAAAGTATACTGCCAAAATCCTTCTATGAGACCGATATGGGTCTGATAGCTAAACCAGGTAGGGTGAAAACAGAGAAAGAAAACTATAGACCAATTTCCCTAATGAATATTGATGCAAAAATTTTAAATAAAATATTAGCAATGGGATTATAGAAAGTCATCCTCAGGATAGTGCACTATGACCAAGTAGGATTTCTACCAGGAATGCAGGGCTGGTTCAATATTAGGAAAACTATCAGCATAATTAATTACATTAATAACCAATCTATCAAAAACCATATGATTATCTCAATAGATGCAGAAAAAGCATTTGATAAAATCCAACACCCTTTCCTATTAAAAACACTAGAGAGTATAGATATAAATGGGCTTTTTCTTAAAATGATTAGTAGCATCTACTTAAAACCATGAGCAAGCATTGTATGAAATGGAGACAAACTAAAACCATTCCCAATAAAATCAGGAGTGAAACAAGGCTGCCCACTGTCACCATTATTATTTAATATTGCATTAGAAATGTTAGCTTAGGCAATAAGAGAAGAAAAAGAGATAAAAGGAATTAGAGTAGGTAATGAAGAAACCAAATTATCTTTGCAGATGACATGATGAACCCCAGAGACTCAACTAAAAAACTACTAGAAACAATTCACAACTTTAGCAAAGTTGCAGGATTCAAAATCAATCCACATAAATCATCAGCATTTTTATATATTACCAACAAAATTCAGCAGCAAGAGATACAAAAAGAAATTCCATTCCAAATAATGGATGATAGGATAAAATATTTGGGAATCTATCTGCCAAGGAAAAGTCAGAAACTATACGAACTAAACTACAAAACACTTTCCACACAAATAAAATCAGACCTAATCAATTGGAAAAATATTAAGTGCTCATGGGTAGGAAGAGTGAATATAATAAAAATGACAATAGTACCCAAACTAATCTACTTATTTAGTGTCATACCAATGAAACTCCCAAGAAATTATTTTACAGATCTAGAAAAAATAGTAGCAAAGTTCATTTGGAAGAATAAAAGGTCAAGGATTTCAAGTGGATTAATGGGGAAAAAAAGGCAGATGAAGGTGGCCTTGCTGTACCAGATCTAAAACTATATTATAAAGCAGCGGTCATGAAAACCATTTGGTACTGTCTAAGAAATAGAGCAGTCGATCAGTGGCATAGGATAGGTTATCAGGACAATTTAGGCAATAACTTTAAATATTTAGTGTTTGGTAAACCCAAAGACCCCAGCTTTTGGGATAAGTACTCACTATTCAGCATAAACTGCTGGGAAAATTGGAAAATAGTGTGGAAGAAATTAGGGCTTGACCCATACCTAACACCACATACCAAGATAAGATCTAAATGGGTTCAAGATCTAGATATAAAGAGTGATTTTGTAAGCAAATTAGAGGAACGTAATATAGTTTACCTCTCAGACCTGTGGAAATGGAATAAATTTAAGTCCAAAGAAGATCTGGAACTCCTAATTGAATACCAGATAGATAATTTTGATTATATTAAGTTAAAAAGTTTCTGTATAAATAAAACTAATGCAGACAAGATTAGGAGGGAAGCATCAAATTGCGAAATCATCTTTACATTTAATGGTTCTGATAAAGGTCTCATTTCTAAAATATATAGAGAATTGTCTCATATATATAAGAATTCAAGCCACCCTTCAATAGATAAGTGGTCAAGGGATATGAACAAACAATTTTCAGATGATGAAATTAAAACCATCTCTAGTCATATGAAAAGTTGCTCCAAATCACTATTGATCAGAGAAATGCAAATTAAGACAACTGTGAGGTACCACTACACACCTGTCAGATTGGCTAAAATGACAGGAAAAGATAACCATGAATGTTGGAGGGGATGTGGGAAAACTGGGACACTAATACATTGTTGGTGGAACTGTGAACGGATCCAACCATTCTGGAGAGCAATTTGGAGCTATGCTCAAAAAGTTATCAAACTGTGCATACCCTTTGACCCAGCAGTATTTCTATTGGGCCTATATCCCAAAGAGATCTTAGAGGAGGGAAAGGGACCCACCTGTGCAAGAATGTTTGTGGCAGCCCTTTTTGTAGTGGCTAGAAACTGGAAACTGAAGGGATGCCCATCAATTGGAGAGTGGCTGAATAAATTATGGCATATGAATGTTATGGAATATTATTTCTCTGTAAGAAATGACCAGCAGGATGATTTCAGAGAGGCCTGGAGAGACTTGCATGAACTGATGCTGAGTGAAACGAGCAGAACCAGGAGATCATCATACACAGCAACAACAGTATTACCTGATGATCAATTGTGATGGACATGGCTCTCTGCAACAAAGAATTGTCTCAAACCAGTTCCAATTGTTCACTGAAGAAGACCATATACACCCAGAGAGAGAGATATGAAATATGGACCACAATATAACATTTTCATGCTCTCTATTGAGGTTTGCTTGCATTGTGTTTCCTTTCTCTGATTTTCTTTTTTTTTTTTTGTAGATAGGATTTTTCTTGCAGTACTTGTCAACTATTATTACATTATTAACATGTAGTGGACTTCCTGCCATCTAGGGGAGGGGAGGGGCCCCGGGGGTAAAATTTGTAATGGAAAGCTTTGTAAAGATCAATGCTGGGGAACTACCTATACATATGTTATACAAATAAAAAGCTTTAATTAAAAAAAAAAAAAGAAGGTAATGGGCACTCTTTTATTGTAGAGTAACAAACAAAGGCTGAATGACTACTTGCTGGACATGATATGAAGGAGATGCTTTTAAAGATATTTGTGTAACGAAATGGTTTTTAAGGTCCCTTCCAATACCAAAGTCCTGTATGAATCTATCATTATCTTCTCCCCTATTTTCCTTGAAAAATCATCAAGCAAACATCCCTTCACATCATCTGAACTCATATTCTTACCTGGGAAACAATTTCTAATTTCTAAGAAACATTTTCCACTGTCTCATTGAGTTGTCTTCATCGGTAAATGAATAAAAAATGCTTCCATCTTGCTACGTTTAGCTGCATCCAGATCAGACATATTTTATATCCCATTAGTCATCCACCAATCTATCCTGCTGACATCTAGTTCCTTCCCACTTCCATTCTACCTCCTGGTCTGGGAACATTAATCAAATGAATCCTAGAATTGCTTCTGGAATAGTCAAGTTGATCTCTGGCCCTACAGCTTCATTCACTTTCAGTGACTTCCCAAAACAAAACTATCCTACTGTCTTTCTGAATTTGTAATGGGTTCCTGAGGCTTAGAACATACTAAATAATTAATAATTATTTTGTTCATCAATTTTTGAACTCTATCAGTTGCCCCTGGTGACAACTGAAACAAAATCTAAATTTCAATTCATATAATTTTCGCCCTACATAAATAGACTACTATTGGCCCATATTCCTTTTTGTATGGAAAGTCCCTCTTTTAAATCATCTCTAATTCAAAGAATCATAGATTTGGAGCTGGAAAAAACTCAGAGATCATTTAATCTAACCCATTTGTTTTACAGATAAAGAAACTGAGGTTCAGAAAATGTAAGTGATTACTCAAGGTCACAGAGATGGCACCAATTTGACTTATTTCTTGGATTTCACAACCATCATACTTCCCATTGCATCATGCTAATTCTCAATTATTCATTAGTATATATGGAAAAGGAAAAATCAAGAACATCGCTCATGGGACTAAAATGATGTCTACTAGAGTATATGTTAGGCCACCACCTGAGGTTCATCCTAAAAATAACCCTTAGTTCAGCTGCCTGCCCCTCTCATCCATTTTGACTTTTAAGGAGGCTCATTAGAGACTGGTCACTGGAGCTACTTTGGACCTGGATATATTATTACAGAGAATAAGCTTTTTCTTTCTCAATAATATATCCCATCTCCCCCAGAAGCCCTGTGGGTGCGGAAATTAATTATATATCCAGGTAGGTGGGCCCACAAAAGCGCTCAGAGAACAGCTTGACAATATAAGAAATCAGCCCCTCAACCACTTTTGGTTTAGAGAAGCTACATCAAAAGTTAATGAGAAACCACATGTCAAGGGAAATTTTGGCATTTCATTATATGATTATTTACAGCTGGTCTAGTATATAGCCTGTGGCAAAAAGGTACCTTCAGAACATAACCCAATACATTCTTTCTCATTGACTAAATGCTTTGAAAAGCTAACCTGAACTTGGTCCTCTTAGGAATAAAAAGGAGGGAAAAATCCTTCAGGCTCTTTGAATTAAAGCAAAAAAAATTAAAACATGAAAATGGTAAGACTTGGGATGATCTAGTTCACACAGTATACTACTCAAAGGCTCCATCTTGCTGGCAAACATTGGTAACAAACATTAAGAAATCAGCACAAGTTTAGCAGTAATTTATTTTTAATGAGTATGATACACTCTGCCAAGAAATCCCATCCCTCTAAGTTCTGACAATTATACATTGAAAACAAATTTGTGTAAAATCATTCTGCTGAGGTGTTTCACTGTTTTCCAAAGTTCCATGTGGCAGACACTGACAATAAAATAAGGCAACTGGGTGATACAGAAGTTAAAGGGCTAAATTTCAAATTAGGAACACTGGAGTTTGAATCGAGCCTCAGACACTTACTTAGTTGGGTCACCATGAGCAGGTCAATCGCTGTGTCTGCCTCAATTTTCTTACCTATATAATCAGAATAATAATTACAGCTTACATTTATATACCACTTTATATGTTGTATTCCATTTGATTTTTACACCCCTGGAAGGGAGAGGTACTATTATGCCCATTTTACAGATGAGGAAACTGAGGAAGTTTTTATCAAGGGACTTTCTTATCTTTCCATCTTATCTGCTTATATGCACACAAATATGTAAATACTTGAGAATAATGACAACTTCAATGTTCTCTCATACTCACCAATATTTTTTTGTGTAAAGAAGTGAGGAAAAGAGGTAGTATTTGAATCAGAGTGTATTTGAGTGTGTGTATGTATGTTGACCCTATGTGTATATACATTTACATGTAATTTTTAATTTAAAAAATATTTATTTATACATATTTACACATATTCAAGTCAATAAACATTTATTAAGCCCCTACTATATGTTACGCATAGTGCTAAGCATTGCAGATACAAATAAGAGGAAAAAAAAATACAACCCCTTCCCTCTAATGGAGGAAAACAATACAAAAACTAAAAATTGGAAGGGTGGGGGACACAAAGGGATATTTTCTTCTGGGAAGTTGAGACCAAGCAAAGCTGCAGAAAGAAATTTGAGGAAGTGTATGTGTGTGTGTGTGTGTCTGTGTGTCTAGAGAGAGACGGACATGAAGGGAGATGTGTATATAGATGTGTAGATGTGTGGATGTGTATACATATACACACATATACATGTATGAGTGTATAAATATATATACACACATATTTATAAAGAGAGAGATTTAAATATAACCAGAATAAATATAAGATAATTGAAGAAGGGCTCTACAGATGGGAGCTTACAAAAAGCTTCAGACTGGAGGGAATGCTTGAACTGAGCTTTGAAGATGATGAAGGAATCTAAGAGAAGGAAGGAGGAGGAAGAGGAGGAGGAGGAAAAGAAGGAAGGAAGGAAGGAAGGAAGGAAGGAAGGAAGGAAGGAAGGAAGGAAGGAAGGAAGGAAGGAAGGAAGGAAGGAAGGAAGGAAGAGAAAGAAAGAAAAAGAAAGAAAGAAAGAAAGAAAAAGAGTAACAAAGGAAGGAAGGAAGGAAGAAAAAGAAAAAGAAAGAAAAAGAAGGAAGGAAGGAAGAGAGAGAAGGAGGGAGGGAGAGAAAGGGAGAGAAGGAGAGAGGGAGGGAGGGAGGAAAGAAAGAAAGAAAATTGTGGTTGTGGAGGACAGGTAGCCTATGACAAAGTACCAAGAGTAGAAATGAAATGTCATATGTGAACAACAGCTTCAAGACAGTTTTACTGGAATAACGAGGGCAAATGTCATAACATCAATCTGGCAAATGAATGGCAGATAGCCTAATGACAGTAATAATAATAGCTATAATTTATATAGTGCTTACTATGTGTCAGACACTGATTAACTTTAAGCATTTTAAAATATCTTCTTTGAACCTTAAAACAATCCTATAAGCTAGGTACTATTCTTATCCTCATTTGACAAATGAGGAAACTGAGGCATACATAAGTTAAGTAACTTGGCCAGAGTCACAGAGCTAGTTTCTGAGGCTGGATTTGACATTCTTGACTCAGGTCCAGTCCCCTTATTCACTGTGCCATCTAGGTGCCCCTAAACTAAATAGGGTTTCAGGGACTTAAGACACAGACACCAACAGGGAGATCATTGCAATAATCCAGACAAGAGGGGATAAAGTTAGTGTTTGTGTAGAGAAGGGGACAGATGCTTTGGAGAAGTTGAATTGACATCTAATTGTTTCTCTGGAGTAAGTGAGAAGTTGAAGATGGCATTGAAATTATAAATCTGAGTGACTTGAAGCATGGTGATACCCTGGATAGTAAGAGGGAATTAGAGGACTGGGAAGTATTGGAGAAAAAAACAATGCATTCTATTTTGGTCACGTTGAGTTTGAGACATCAATGACCATCGGAGTTTAAAATGTCCAATAAGAATAAGTGATATAGGAATAAAGTTAAAGAAAGAGATTGGGGATTGATATTTTGATCAGCTTCGTGAGCATAGAGAATATAATTGAACTGATAGGAACTGATGTGGTGATTGAGTAGAGAGAAATGTCATTGGGTAAGGTTAAATCTTACTGAGTTGGGTGCTCTCTTGCTCTTTTGTGCTTCTCTCTTTGGGAGGCATGAATTACTCCTAAATATCTGTGCTGCTACTCTGTTATCACCCATGGGTCTTTGACTGTTATGTTGGTCTTAATAGAAAGGGTCAGCCAGCTCTTTATCTTGACAGCCCCTAGGGTAATCATGAGTTATTTTGTGAAGTTAATAACCTGGCCAGCTACACCCAGCCAGCTACACCCAGCCAGCTAGCCAGAGGAGCACTGAGGCAGAGGTCTACTCCATGCAGCCCGTAACACACCAGTAGAGTGAACCAAATTAAAATATAGTTGGGAAATCTTTGCAAAATAAATAAAAATACAATTTAGATAATAATTTATGGGATTTTATATAGAGAACCAGCAGGGATCTGTTTCTATTTAAGCTTGACAATACTGTTCTAAAGTATTTTCTCATAACTTTTTCATAATTCATTGTATATCATAAACTCTTTCCTAAGCAATGATCCAAAATTCCTTTGAACTTATGTCATATTCCTGGGTCCTTTTCAAGCCATTCTGGGAATTCAATTCATCCCCAAATCACCATTCTAGAGATGAACTATGTATGGTACTCTTGGCACTCCAACTCAACCTCAAATTGTGGAGATAGAGGATGGAGCTGTGATAAAGGAAACCCATCATGCTCCCTGGTTGCCATGCAAATCCATTCAGGAGTAAAATTGAAAAGGTCCAAGAGGGGCCAGTTACCTTTATCTGACATCCTCATCTTTTTTATGCATTACTTTTAGCAACAAAATTACTGGTTTCCTTATATTCTCATTTTCATCACCAAACAACAAACTATCCCAGAAATATGTGCCATCATAATTATATCTGTTTGGACACAAGAGACCACAAGACGGGTTTTCTGGTGGCCATCCCATTATCCCCTTTCAATCACTGCTCCCTCTCTAGGTACCAGTGCCTGTTGCTTACTGAAAGAAGGAGGTGTCTGCTGTGCCCCAGTCGTCTCCCTTTAGATGATCTAATTATATACACAATTCAATGGGCAGTAGCTGACTTAAGTAGAAATGAAAGTGAGACTTAGTAGGAGCTTGGGCCCATCTGATGTCCATCCCAGGGGGCAGCTGGGTGCAGATTTGGATTCTGGGATGCCTTTTGAAGTCTTTCAGACATTCTGGCAGCCCAACGTCAAATGAAAATCCTCTCCATATCTACTTCTCACTCTCCATGCCCTTCCTTATATCTATCAGCCTACATAGCAGCAGGACGTGGAAGGACTTCAGAGGGATCTTCAAATCAGTTTATATTTAGTGTCTTTCTTAAAAGCAGTTGAACTCACACTCTAAGTCCTGGAAGCTTTGTTATTGAAATACCTCACCTGGGCAAGATGTTTTTATTCAGGTGTGAATTTGTGCAATCATTCTGACAGGAGCAAAGGATGCCCATTGTCTGGGTCCCTGGTAGACCTGTGGCCCTCACTCCTAGATCAGTGGCTGGGTGGGAGGGGAGGGGAGAGGAGTGGTAATGGACTCTCCCAACAGATCCAAAATCCAAAGCCCCAAGCTGAGAAGCAACTTGGTGGCACAGTGGATAGAATACCCACCCCAGAGTCAGGAGGATCTCATTTCAACTCTAGCCTCAGATATTTGCTAGCTGTGTGACTCTGGGCAAATCATATAATGCAGCTTGCTTCATTGCCTCATCTATAAAATGAGCTGGAGAAGAAAATGGCAAACTACTCTAGTATTTTTGCCAAGAAAACTCAAATGAAAGCATGAAAAGTTGGACATGACTAAAAGGACTTAGCAATAAAGGCATTACTTGAAGAATAACAAATGTCCGGATATATCGCATCTCATTTTGGGCTCATAATAACATACAAGGGATCGGTCACATATTTTATTATCCCCATATTTCAGAAGAGGAAACTGAGAATGTGAGAGGTTAAGGGATTTTCCCAAGATCACACAGTAGGTGAGTCTTCCTTACTCCCGCTCTCCAACCACTGCAAAAGTCTTTTCTCTTCCTATCTGTAAGAACCTAACCATGCCATTTCCCCTCTGTGATCATCACTTTCCTTATCTATAAATGAGAGAATTAACCAAAGAGACCATTGGGCTACGCAGTTCTAGACTCATTTAGCTTCATCAAGACTTGCCTGATAGCACATTATCTGGAATCCTGTGGTAAACTTATAGAAGGGTATAGACAAGAGTTTCCCAGAACAAGCAGGATAAATAGGTCTTTCAGGGTGAACAGAAGTGCTGGTGGTCAGTCACAAGGAAGCAGGGACCTTGCTCACAAGATCAAAGTAGAGAGTATTGCTAGTGCATGTAACCACAGAGGAAGCCAGGGACCTTTCCCTGGGAAAGACCAGAAGAACAGTGGCCATACCTCTCCCAGGATCACACCACCTTGGAATCACCAAAAACTTGCAGACCCCCTCCCAAACTTGTTCTGAAAATACCAGTACAAAAACCCCCTGAAAGTTGGGACAGTGCCTCCCCATCCCAAGGTGAGCAAAGCCCAAGTTTAACATAAAATTCAAAGTCAAGAAATAAACTGGAAAATGAGCAAACAATAACAACAAAAAAGAATTTGACCACAAAAAGATACCATAGTGGTAGAGAAGATAAGACATAAACTCAGAAAGCAACAATATAAAAAAATCTACCAAAAAAGCTTTGATGAAAAATGTTAATTGGACCCAAGTCAAACAAGAATTCTTGGAAATCATAACTAGATAGGAATAGTAAAGGGAAAATTGGGAAAATAAATGAGAGTGATGCAAGAGAGTTATGAAAAGAGCACAGCTTGTTAAAAGAGGCACAAAAATATTGAAGAAAATAATACCTTAAAAAACAGAATTGGTCCCAAAATAAAAGCAGCACAAAAATTCACTAAAAGAAGAACTCTGTAAAATTTAGAACTATATAAACAAAAGTCAATGACTCCAGGAGACATTTAGTGAAAAGAATGAAAAAATTAGAAGAAAATGGGAAATACCTCATGATATTATATGAACTAGTGCAAAGTGAAATGAGAAAAACTGGGAAATCATAGTGGATTGTAACAACACTGTTGTAATGATGATTAACTGTAAAAGACTTGGCTACTCTACTCAGTACCATGATCTAAGAAAATTCCAAAGGACTCATGATGGAAAAAATGCTATCTGCTTCCAACGAGGAAACTGATAAACTCGGAATGCAAATTAAGTATGATTTTCTCACTTTATTTTTCTTGCTTTTTAAAAAGCTAAAATGGAAACTTTTGCATGATTTCATATGTATAATTGATAATGTTTGCCCTTCTCAGTGAGTAGGGGAGGAGTACGACGGACAGAGATAATTTGGGCCTCAAAATATAAAAAGGAAAAAATGTTAAAAATAAAAGTAATTTTAAAATAACAAAAAAAGACTTGCCCAAAACAAAACTATCTAATTATGTCAGACTGATGTCAATGATGAATGAGCAAAGGCAGCAGCAAGTATAGGATTTAGAAATATAGGAATGTTTCATATAAAATAATAAATGGCTTTTATGTATATAGCACCATAAAGTTTTTTGGTCTTTCTAATTATGAATTCATTTGATCTTTATAACAATCTGGTGACATAGGCAGCTGGTTGGTGCAGAGGATAGAGGGTTGGACTGAGAATAAAGAAGATCTGAGTTCAAATCCTCTCTCAGACACTAGCTATGTAACTCTGGGAAAATAATTTAACGTCTCTCATTCTCTGTTTCCTCATCTGTAAGTTAGGGATAATTATAGCCACTATATTCTGTGTTTTTTGAAATTCAAACACGTTACTTGCAAGTGCTTTGCAAACCTTAAAATTATTAAATGCTCATTATTTTTATATAAGCACAATATTATTGTATTCTCATTTTACAGATGAGATAGTCAGGTGTGAAAGAGATATAGTGATTTGCCCATGGTGACATAGCTGTTATGTATCAGAGATATAACTTGAATCCAGGTCTTTCTGACTCATTAAATAAAGTAAAAAAAAAAATTTAATTTGAGTACAAATTAATCTGATCTTCCCCTGTTAGACTGTAAATTCTGAGTGAGCAGGGACATAATCCATTTCTATTTATCCTGAGAACCTAGTAAATCACCATGTATCTTGTATATGGTTTTTACATTTTTCCTCTGTATTTACTTTGTTATTTGTTCTGTAGCTCTTTATCTGTGTGACTGCTACCCATCTTTCCAGGAAAATGTAGAAGCTCCTTGAGGGCAGGGACTATTTTCTTTCAGTATTTGCATCTCATCAGCCTCCTTGGACATGAACACAAAATCATGAAGCCACTGCTTTTCCCTATCCCCATTATCCAGCTAATTGATCTTCTTTCTGCTTCTCAACACTCTATCCCCCTTCCCTATGACTTTGCACTGGCTGTCTTCCAAGACTGGAATGACTCACTCCTGACTTCTGCCTTAATGTCTAGTTCTTTGACATTTTATTCTTTCCTGATCCTCTCAATTTCTAGTGTCCTGCCTCAATATTATGTATTTAATTATTTTGTATATGTCTGTATTTCTTTTCTTTATATTTGAGATATATGCATATATACATATATTTTCTTTCCTGTTATAATATCATCAGCTCATATCAAGTAGGGATTGTTTCAGTCTTTGTTCTTGTATCCTAGCACCTCATGCAATGCCTGGCAATGATAGGGACCTAATAAATACTTGTTGATTGGTTGGTTTAATAAATGCTTGTTGACTAGGAGGGGCAGAGCCAAGATGGCGGAGTGAAAACTTGACTCTCTGCGTCCTCCTCCAAGCTTCTCTCAAACCAACAATAAAATAGGCCTCTGAACTGATCTTCAAGTCAATGAATCCAGAAATATTTGGACACTGCTTTCTGAAGAACTTCATATCAGGTTTGTAAAACTCGGACAGAGGGGATAAACAAAGGACTCGGGTGTAGGCCAGAAGTGAGAGTGGGACTCAGCTCATCATGACAGAAATTCCAAACTCCAAACACCTGAAGTTTATCTGAGGTATTCGGGACACTCTGCCCTGATTGGGGGCAGGTGTTCTGGCAGACTTAGCTTGTTTAAGGAGTAATTCGGGCTTAGGACAAGGCCCCACCGGCCCAGCACCTTAAGTTAATTTGACAAAGTGCCCCAGGGCAAAGATCTTCAGCCATCGTTTTTTCCAAGCCTTAAAGAGATATCCACGCTGTCTAAAAAAAAATGAAGAGGCAAAAGAGAACTCTCACCATAGACAGCTTTTATCAAGAGAAAGAAGGGATGACCCCAGATCCTGAGGTTCCTTTAGACAAAATTCCACAGGAAGTTATTAAGGACCATCACTGGTCCCCTTTTCAAAAGGCCTTTCTGGAAGATTGCATAAAGAACCTAATAAGAGAGCTAGAGGATAAATGGGAAAATAAAGTGAAATCAGTGCAAGAAGGATATGATGCCCTGCAAAAGAGATATGAAAAAGAGGCCAATTTATTGAAAAATAAAATTAGTGAAGTGGAAAAAGAGTGCAATGAACAAAAAAATTCAATTGGCCAGTTACAAAACGAGCTTTAAAAGGTAACTGAAGAAAGCAACACTTTAAAAATAAGAATTGAACAAATGCAAGTGAATGACTCAATAAGACTTCAAGAATCAGTCAAACAAAAACAAAAAAAAATGAAAAATTAGAAGAAAATATTAAATATATCCTAGGAAAAACAACTGACTTGGAAAATAGACCTGGGAGAGACAATCTAAGGATTATTGGACTTCCTAAAAGCCACGATGAAAAAAAGTATCTAAACACTATCTTCCAAGAAATCCTGAAAGAAAACTGCCCTGAAATTGTAGAATCAGAAGGCAAAATCACCATTGAAAGAATTCACCGATCACCTCCTGAAAGAGACCCCAAAATTAACACCCCAAGGAATATCGTAGCTAAATGTCAGGACTATCACACCAAGGAAAAGATTCTGCTAGCAGCTAGAAAGAAACAATACAAATACCAAGGATCAATAATTAAAATCACACACGATCTGTCAGCCTCCACATTGAAGGATCGAAGGGCCTGGAACCAGATATTCTGAAAGGCAAAGGAACTTGGATTACAGCCAAGAATAACCTATCCAGCTAGAATGAGAATCATCTTCCAGGGAAGAAGATGGTCATTCAATGACATAGGTGAATTTCACCTATTTCTAATGAAAAGACCAGATCTGAACAAAAAATTCGACATCCAAACACAGAACTCAAGAGAAGGAAAAAAAGGTAAAAAGGAAAGGACTCCTGAGAACTTCATTTCTGCTATGGGGACACTTAAAATTTGGGGGTATAATTAACTAGATATTACTCTGATAATATGAAAAAGAAAACTAGAAGGGGAAAGGTTATCATACTGGAGAAAAGAGGGAAAAAGTGGTAAAATAAGATCTAAAAAAGGGAGGTTAAAAACAAGGTAAAATCTCTTGAGGAGGCAAAGAAAACCTAATATAATTGAGAGAAAGAGGGAGAGAGATGAGCATTGTGTAAATGTTACTCTGATTAGGTTGGGTTCTAAAAGTGTATATCAGACACTGGATTTCACATAGAAACTTGTCTGTTGCTAGAGGGAAGTAGGAGGGAAAGGAGGAAAAGAAAGGGATAAACTATTAGAAGGGAAAATAGAAGAATCAGGGGAAAGGAGTTTAAAAAGGGGGAGGGGATCTAAAGGGTGGTGGATTTTTTGGGGGAGGGGGTCATCAAAAGCAAAGTACTGAGGAGGGGGGAAGGGAGAAAGGGGAAAGGAAAGGGGAAAACATAACTTGGGTAAATAAGATGGCAGAAAATAAAGAATTAGTTATTCTAACTATGAATGTGAATGGGATGAACTCTCCCACAAACCTGAAGCAGATAGCAGACTGGATTAAAAACCAGAATCCCACAATATGTTGTCTACAAGAAACACATCTAAAACATAGTGACACATATAGAATGAAGGTAAAAGGCTGGAGCAGAACCTATTATGCTTCAGGTGAACAAGCAAAAAGCAGGGGTAGCAATCCTTATCTCAGATCAAGTGAAAGCCAAGATAGATCTAATCAAAAGAGATAAGGAAGGAAACCATATTTTATTAAATGGTACCATAGATAATGTAGCACTATCAATACTAAATATTTATGCACCAAGTGCAATAGCATCCAAATTCCTAGGGGAGAAATTAAGAGAGATGCAACAAGAAATAGATAGCCAAACTACATTAGTGGGGGATCTCAACCTTGCTCTTTGAGAATTAGATAAATCAAACCACAAAATAAACAAGAAAGAAACTAGGGAGATAAACCAATTGTTAGAAAAGTTAGGTATGATAGATCTATGGAGAAAGTTGAATGGAGACAATAGGGAGTTTACTTTTTTCTCAGCAGTCCATGGAACCTATACAAAAACTGACC
>JAJPUD010008855.1:0-82427 GCA_023553655.1 Myrmecobius fasciatus | reverse complement strand
GGGGGGGGGCTCCCCAGACGCTCACCTCTTATTCGTCCGTGGGGAGTGGGTCGGCTTGCCTGCCTCACTCTAGCTATCGATTCCCCCCACATTGATAGCAGGGTGGTCTCAACCACCGCTTCCTCTCTTTCCTCCCCCCCTCTTCCCCCGGCAGCATCCGGGGTGGTCTCACCCACCCGCTTGTCGGGAGGCTAGTATAGGGTCCTCGCCCCGCCTTGCTCACCAGCTAATCTCCCGGGGCCCGGAGTCCGCCACGTCCCTTCCAGACCGGAGAACGGAACCGGCTCCACAGGGACAGGGACACGTGGCCGCTCAGACCCGTCACAGGCGGCCGGTTGGTTGCTGTTCCAGGGACAGAGTTCGGCGCTTCCCCACCCCCAATCTCTTACCTTAAAGAGCATGGACGGATTGGGCAGACCCCATGGAGATGCTCAAGATGAACGGAATTCGACGGCTACGACGCCTTTCCCCCAACCTCCGCCTCCGTTCAGCCGCCTCCTGCCCAGCTGGAGGAGCCGCGCCGAGCCGCCGGCCCGAGGTGGCACAAGAGCTGGTGGCAGAGGAGCTACCGGCGGCGGAGGCTGAAGGGGTCTGACAAAGCCAGACGGCGCAAGCACTGCTACTTATAGCGCTGGAGGCGTCGTCATGGAGACGCACCAGCTCAAACCAGCCCCGATCGGTTCCGTCCGGGAGGAGGCGGAGGCAGAAGCGGCACCCAATAGGAGAACGAGGTGGGAAAAAGAGGCGGGAGGCGGGCTGTTAAACGTCAGAGTATTTGAATATTGCTCTGAGTACGCACGCCCCGCCCACCCGCGCGCCAGGCTCGCGCCATCCTCCCGCTTCCTTTGGGCGCCCCCCCTTTCTCCCACCTCTCCCTCAACCCCCGCAGCTTCACGCCCCTGCTTAAGCGGTGCAAACCCTCCGGCAAACTCGCGGACTCTCCCTACTTGGGCGGGCGGGAGCGCTCACAAACATTTAAACATATACCCTCGCACGCCCTGGGGTTTCCTTGAGCGCACTTTTGCAGACTGAGCAGTTTCTTAAGGTTTGCGTGCTTTTATGGGCTCAGACACTAGTATGAATTCTTGCAGCTTTTGAGTGGGCTCCGTAGTCCTTTGTGAAAATTAGCCTTAAATAACTGCCCGTGATTCCCTGAGCTTTTTTCCAGCTTTCCTTAATTCACTAGCAAAGCACAATTTGCTTTTATTTGAAATCAATTGTTCCTTACGTTAACCAAAATGGGGACAGGAGAAACTTTTTTTTACAACCCATATCATCTTTCTTAGGGCCTCCCCACAACCTAAATAAAGTCTTGTGGTTTAGATCCTTCCCAGTGATTTAGGCAATGTACACACACCCAAGGACAAACTTTTGATCCGGATTTCCTTTTTTAGCTGGATCCCTTAGGTGAAAGTTGCCAAAAATATATGTGAAAGTTTTGTTGCAGTAAATTAGTGGAAAGATTAGGGTTTTAAGTGTATTTTTGATTCTCAAGCTCCCTTTCCTCCTGGAGCCTCAGTTTCCTGATCAGTAGAAATCACAGGGTCTACTTTTTTCCTTTAGGAGCAAATGAAATAAAGAGGATAAAGCACTTAGCGTAATGCCTGGCATATTGTAAGTGATATGTAAGTGTTAACTTGAAGGTGAAAAAATTGAGGTACCTAGCAGGGTTAGACAGCTAGCTAGATAGGGTCCTTAAAGCTGACTTCCTAGTCTAGTACTCTGCCCTTTAACCATCAAATGTTCAGTAAATCAATTAACGAACATTGATTAAGCGACTACTTCAGAATGGTCTGGAACTGCCCTAGGCATTAAGAATGCAAAAAGATTAAAATCTTAGTCCCAGCCCACAAAAAGTTTACTTCGACTTCCCCTTGGAAGGCTAGGACTGTTTCTTAGTATCCCTAGTCTTCCCTAAGGTCCCTTTCATCCTTAATATCCATGAATTTATGAAACATGGCCAAGTTTTGTGAAACAATTGCATAGTACAGAGCTGGCCCTAGAGTGAGCTGAATACTCTCACAAATCCTGCTACTGGGTCATATACTGTTGTATGAGGATGGGCAGGACACCCAGCTCTAGGCTGCTCTTTTAAGACTAAATTGCTAAGTAAGTATGGTAAATTGTAAGTTGGGGTTGAGGAATAATTAAGCAGAGGAAGTTCCCCGCCTGGAATTCCCTCCTCCAATGAAATCATCATGTATTCCAATTTTCAGGGAACTGTACTGGGTATTGTTATTTAAAAAAAAAAAAACCCTTTAAAGCTTGAAAAGCATTGTTCAAAACTAACCTTATCTTTTTGTTGGTTTGATGCCACAAACATCCCTTCCCTCACCCCCACGAGTAACTCTTCCTAGTAAAATAAAACAAAACAATTTAAGCAGTCAATAGCCACAATTCAGTTTATCAGTGTATTCATACTACATTCCACTTCTGTAATCCTCACCTATCTACTGAAAAGGGGAAGACTTGTTTCTTTAATATAAATTTTCCAGATCTGACATTGGATCATTAAAATCCCCCAGTTTGCTTCTTAGTGTCATTATCATTTACATTAATGTAATCATGTTCTTTCAGTTTTGCTTTCATCACCCACTCCCCCTCCAATGTCATCAGTTCATACAGGGTCTTTCTTCCTCCTTCCTTGAATTCTTCACATTTCTTGTTTCTAAGGGTGTATTAGTATTGTGTTACATTGATGGATCACATCACATTTTCTTCCATCAATGGGCACCCATTTTGTTTTCAGTTTTTTGTTACCACAATTTTGCCATGAATAAGTTTTGCAAAGTATTTAGGTAGTAAAAGAAGCATTGTATACATTTTTTTTCCCAAACCAATATCTAACAAATTGACTTGGAAAGCAAGTTTTGGAGCTAGGATTCAAACACAGACATCTATAATATTTACCATAGTACCTCTTAAATTGACAATCTCTCTGACAGGACAAGACTGTTTCTCTTTTACATTCTGTCTCTGATTCTTTGTCTCTTATGCACACATTTTAACACAATTACTCAAAAATAGAGCCAGATTATTCTAAATAAAGTGTTAAATTGAATATAAGCAAATCCCTGAAGAACTTGAATTTGGGGGAACCAAGTGTGTGGGTGTGTGTACCCTTGCTCTTCTAATGGCATAGGAAGTCTGGGAGGGGGGAGATTCTCTATCCTTTTTCAAATATGCAAACAAAAATAGTGTATATCTCCTTGAGAAACAGAACATTTCATGAATATCAGCTGGTTATGGACATTAGCCTTTAGATAATCCTATTCAAGGATAAAGAGACCAAGCAACTGTTTCATTGTGGAATCATTGGAGAAAATGTGAGCTCACTGATTCTTCCATGCCCTTCACTTCATTCCTTACATTCAGCCAGTTACCAAAATCTATTGATAAGATGCCACCTTATTCATGATGTCTTCCTTGATTCTATCCATACCATTCCAACTCCAAGTTGGAAGTGATCTCTCTTTTTTTAGAACATTGAAATATTGATTTGTGCACATGCCATATCCTTCACCACTGTATTGTAAATTTTTGAGGGCAAGGTTGTGCTATTTTTAATTGTTCTGAGTACTGAACCCTTTGCCTTATATGCTGCAAGGACTTCATTAATATTTTGTTGCTGGTGGTAAATTGAAATTGAAAAAATAGAGTAGGATTCAGGAAACCTAGGATTTTAATCTTATCTCTGCCAATAAGTAGCTGTGTGACTTTATTTATAAAATGAGGGGTTGACCAGATTGTCTCTGAGGATCCCATTCAAGATTTATGATCCTTTGAATTCTCTCATTTATAGAATGTGTATAGGATTAGATGAGCTTCAAGATCCTGCTCTAAAATTCTGTCATTATATTTTAGTTTCTAGAATTTTTAACCAGTATCCTGAAGAATATCCTTCCACATGATACTATCCTGTTTTTCAGCACCCTGAATGGGCGTTGCCTTTTAGAGCCTGCCATGGGTCTGGGCCAAGAGTTGACCAATCTCTCTTGACCATTTTTCATTACTCAGATAGCTTGTGACCTTAATACAGGAGTGAAGAGAACAATCTCTATTCAACTCATTTTTCTGAATAAGTTTTGTTAAAGGCAATAGTACCATCGCCATTGACTGGTTCTAGGGATAATTTAAGAACACGGAAATGCAAATGCTTGATGGCCTCCATAGATGTTCTTCAAGTTCTTCAAGGGGCATATTCCCTTCTGTCTTCTGGTATTTTCTATACCAACAGCCTATATAGACCTCAAATGCCAACACCCATCAAGCATCTATGGAAAACAAACAACAATAATCTTATCTATTTCTCTTATTTTTACTCTCCTTTCTGGGATAATATCTCTGAATTTTGCTTCCTGATATCTGCTTGGGTCTCTTTAACATTTTAAATTCACCAATTAAGTAAATTCTATATTTTATCTCATTTCTAGATTTACACCTTGGAATCTTTGAGTATTACATTTGAAAAGAGGACCTGGATTAGTTCATGTCTGGCCTTGCAAGATATATATATATACCTTGTAAAAGACTGCATAAGCAAGCCTTGCAGCTAGCTAGAATCTTAAAATGGAAGTAGTATGGAAGACCCCTTGCAAAGATCAGTAATACAACAAAAAAGTAAAAAGTATTATAATATATAAATAAAATAATATACCTATGTTTGTACAATTATGCTATTAAGCATTTAGCTAGAGATATAGTTACACACATACATGCATACACACATAAAGAGAAGAAATGTGGTAGTGGTCTAGGACCTGTGATTTCATTGGTATTGGGAATTTTTTAAGACTATAAGTTGCAGAACAGTTGCTGATCTATATATGAGTACATACATAAAATTATCTGTAATCATTACTTCAAGGCTTACATAAGTCATTCATTTGGTCTGTAGTTTCCCCCACCCCACTCCTCATATCATTGTCAATAGCAAGTCATCCTCTTCCTTCCACACCCATACACACACCAAGCTGTCACTCTGGGCATAGTAACCTTGCCTAGTTTGGCCTATCTGTCCCTAATAAGAAAAAAGTGGAAGTGACTGAAATGTAATTGCCTTCACTCCTATTGCTTGAGGCAAACTTTCTTTGAGAGTGAAGCACCTGGAGTCTAGTAGCTGACTCATAGAGAAGGGAAGTTCCACAATGGTAGTCTTATGCAATGTGATGAGAGGGATAAATTTGATACATTGATGAGTAAATTACATCTTATTTAAATGCATACTTTAAAAAATATTTTCAGTGTACATTAGTATCTTCCTTAGTTAATAGAGGAGTAGCAAATTATTGTGAAATAAAGCATTGCATAGAAATTTAAGTATTTTGCAATAATATTTTAAATTTGTATAGTATTTCATACTTAGCAAGTGCTTTAATATTCATTATCTCATTGGAGCCTCTCTGAAAACCTTTGATGAATCATGTTCAATTTATAGTGGCTTGGAGAATAGTTTGCTAAGATCATTCAGCTATTAAGTAGCATGAGCAAGTCAAGACATAACCTTTGTGAAGCCACTCATCCTCTTCTAAAATGAAGGACAAATAATAATAACAAAAACAATAACAAGCAAGGTAAGGACTTGAGTCCTGTTCTTTTAGCTCCTATTCTAAGAAGATTCTAGGTGGAGATTCTTATATAGATCTATGATATCATCAGGGTCAGTACTCTTTCCTCTTCTGTAGATCTCTAAGTCCGTATTTTCCCAATCTCTGAAATTCTCATCCATGTATTTCTGTACATGGGGAATCTACTGGACATACTGTTGACCTTCATCTGAGTCTTCTAATCTCTTGGAATTACTAATGTATGAACAATTTAGATTATTCATTTGTCATCTTCTATTCCCTATATGTGAGGGACCCACTTTCTTTTCTGATCATCATACATGTCCTTGATAGTATCTTTTATGCCACTTCTTGTTCCCAAGTTATTGTGGGTATCATTCTATAACTTCCTTAATCAGCATGCTCCTTGCCCCCTCCCAACACTTTGAAATTCCAGTATACCATGATTTATAGCCACTTAACATTCCCAAGGGGATTTTGATAGTAAGGAGATGGATTTTCATGTCAAGAAACTCCTTAGGATCATTAAAAGTTTCTCAAATATTATCAACAATGATTTGCTAATGATAAGCCTCTTCTTATCAAATTCTGGGCTTGACTCATTGGTACCTATCTACATTCTATGTACTGATGGAGGAACTTATATACTGATGGATGGAATCCCCTTCCAATTGCATGTCTTGAACTGGGCAATGGACATTCTTTAACCACATGGTTTTTTACTATATGAAGATATTACTTCACTATCATAGATTTAGACCTGGATCCTGAGTGGCAGTCTAGTCTACTTCCTTCATTTTACAGATTAAGAAACTGAGATCCAGAGAGATTAAGTGATTGGTCATGGTCACAGGAATTTTATTTAATGCAGAAGCTACCAAAAAATGGAAGTACAGGACTGAGAGTATCACAAGATCTTGATGTTCTAAGCCATTTTGTTTAAGCATTTGGAAAATTTTCTTTTTTTTTTTTCCAAGTCCCCTTCTCTTGTGAAGCATATATCCTTGTTTTGTTGTACTCTTGTGTTTCTGTGCAGATATGCTGTTATTTAAGCAAATCTTCCTTTGTGCAAACAAATCAAACTTGCAGTAAGAAAATTTAGACTCTACACCAATGGTCTACATGGTGATTGAAACTAGGAAAATGTAGTAGCAATAGCTGACATGAGTATAGTGATCTAAGGTTTGCAAAGTGTTCTCTCTCTTTCTCTCTCTCTCTCTCCCTCTCTCTCTCTCTCCCTATATATATATATACATATATATATATATATGCATTCCTTATCTCCTTTGATCTTCCTAACAATAGATAAGTTAGATCGTGAAAGCACATGCCCACCATAGTGAAGAAACAAGGATCAAAGACAGTGATTTTCCCAAGTTCACAAAGATTGTAAAAGACAGGTCTGAGAATCAACTCAAGGCCAAGTATAGTTTTGTCTATTATACTTCCATTACCCTTCTATCCAAATGAAGATTGTCTTCTGCTAAGTAATCCCTTGTTTAGCCTACACTTAGCTATTCCATCAAAGCTGCCATCATTGATCAATATACAAGGTGTCTCAAAAGTCTCATGGCAGCCCTAAGATTTTTGGGGGATACCCCTGTATTTCAAGAACCTTTCTTTTAGGAATGGCCTTTAGAGACAATTTAATTATATGAGCATGGACAGTTTACTTGACCCATCTGCTTTTCAAGTGACATCCAAAATTAGAGGAATGACTCAAGTGGTTTTTCCATATTACTTAGCTCTTCTACTTTTAGATATCCATGAAATAATCTGAGCCAAAAGAATCCTAGCCATCTGCTAAGGTAGCAGTAACAATTTTGTGGTGATGGTGACAGTTGCATTGTTTCAGTCATGTCTGACTCTTTATGACCTTATTTGGGGTTTTCTAGCAAAGATACTGGAGTGATTTCTCTTTTCCTTCTTCAGTTCATTTGACAGATGGGGAAACTGAGACATATAGGGTTAAATGATTTGTCCAAGTTCACACAATTAATTAAGTATCTGAAGCTAGATCTTAACTAAGGAGGATGTCTTCCTGCCTTCTGGCCATGTGCTCTATCCACTATACCATTTAGCTGCCCAATAACATTTTTACATATATATTACACATACATACATATGTGCATACATATATGTACGTGCATGCATGAATATATACTCAAGTATGTGTCTGTCTTTAAGATTTATACAGCATGTCTTTTATAACAACTTAGTGAGGCAGGTAGTACATGTAATATGCCAATTTTTACAGAACCTGGGGCCTAAAGAGACAAAGTGATCTGCCCAAGATCACAGAGATAGTCAGCATAGAAGCTAGAATTCCAACCTGGCTCTTCTAACCCTAAAATCTATGTTTTTGAACTATGACTATGTATAGAACTAGAACTATGTTCTAATCTTTATTTGTGTCATTGATTGTGAACTCTTTGTGGCTGCCTCCCTCCAGGACAAGTCTTAGCAGCACCTCTGCTGGGCTTTACTACTGTCCCATTTTGAGTCTGGCTCCACCCTGGCCCTTGTTATGGGGTGTTACCCCTGTTATGGGGCACACCTTGGGGAAGCCCCAGGTCACGAAAGATTTCTTCCACCCATGTGCAGGGGAATAACTTTTCTCGGGAGGACTGGTGGAGTTTGTGTAATCCCAGCTTCCTGAAGGTGCGCCCTAAGCCCCAACACAGATATCTGAGCCCTGTGAAAGGCCTGTGTCGTCACTCATGAAGGGGCTTGTCAAGAGGGCCATTACCTTGCACCACCCAGAATCTTTGATGTTTGGAGAGATGTTTAGAAAGGACTGGTGTGACCTCCTTGGAGTGATCACAGCTTCTAAAGGAGGGAGTTCCTCTCAACAGAGGAAACTGGAGATATGTGGGTGGACGGCCAAGCCCTGATGAGGCTCACCTATGACTGATGATGCTGACCTTCCACCTAGACTTTGCCTGAGAGTGTCCACACCTCTTAAGTTTCCATCCGCTCCCACCCCTCTGATGGCAGAAGCAGGGGTGGTACCTGACCGAAAGGAAGATGCTTTAACTACTGAGAGTTTCATGGCTTCAAGGGTAAAAAGGGATGTTTCAGTCCCCACTCAGAAGAGAACTTGGGTATGGAATAAAATTTATTTTATTCTAGATAGGGCAAGGATGTAGTTAGTGAAGGGGGAAAGGAATGTGTTTCAATGAAAGGGAAAAAATATATAGAGCACAGGAATTCTTAAACTGTGTCCACCAAACCACACAGGGGCATGGATGGTTTTCAGGGATTCATGAACTTGGATGGGAAAAATTATGTCTTATGTCTTTATTTTTATTAATCTCTAACTTACATTTACTATTTCTTTCAGTTTTGAATATAGGCAATAAACGACTGTGGTATTAGGCTACACCAGGCTTCCAGAGTGATCCATGACCCACAAAATAGTTAAGAACCCCTGCCAGACCCAGTGTTGGAAATGGCCAAAGAGGGAAGGGAATGAATCAGAAAAAAGGAAAGGATGTTGGGCGGGGTGGGGGGAGAGGGGAAATAAAAGAAAGGTGAAAGAATAGAAAGCAAGGAATAGAGGAAAGAAGGAAAAGAAAAGGGAGGAAATTAGGGAGGAAAGAAAGAAGGAAGGAAGGAGGGAGGGAGGAAAGGAAGAAGGGAAAGAGGGAGGAAAGGAAGGAAAGAAGGAAGGAAGAAAAGAAGGAAGGAAAGCCTCCTCTTTGCTCCTCTAGCTGCTAGTGCCTTTCTCCTTCGAAGTTACTTAGTATTTGATTTGGTTTTGACTTGTATATATAAGAGCCAGTGTCAATGGATAAAGAGCTGATCTTAAAAAGGAAGAAAGGATGAAAAGAAGGAAAGGAGAGGAAGAGAGATGAAAAGGTGGAAAGTAGGAGTGAAAAAGGAAAGGAAGGAAGAAAGGGATAGAGGAAGAAAGAAAAGGAAAGGAAGAAAAGTAGAAGAAATATAAATAAAGGAGGGAAAGAAAGGCAAGGATAAAGGGGAGGAAGAGAGGGAAGGACAAAAGGAAGCTAGATGGCATAGTGGCTAGACAGCTGAGCCTGGAGTCTGGAAGACCTGAGTCCAAGTTTCAGATACTTGCTACTATCTGACCTTTAGCAATTCACTTGAGCTTTGTCTGCCTCAGTTTCCTCAACTCTAAAATGAGAATAATAATAATAATAATAATACTTACCTCTTGAGGTAGTCATGTGTGTCAAATGAGATATTTGTAAGGCACATACCACAATGACTAGCATATAGTAGGTGCTTAATAAATACCTGTTTCCTTTCTTCCCAGAAACTATGCCACTTTTATCTTTATTTCCCCAACGTTTAGAAGAGGACCTTGCACACAGAAGATACAATAAATATTTATTGTATTTTAATTTATTAAAGGAGAAAAAAAGGAGGGAAGAAAATAAAAAATATATAAACTCATTTGGCATAGAAAGCTATTTACAAACTGGCCTCTTCTTAGCTTTCCAAGATTTCCTTCTCTCATCTCTCCATTCTAGCCCCAGTAGCATACTTGTTTCTTTTCATGCATTGTACTTCACCTCTTGTCTCTGCTTCTGTAGGGCTGTCCTCCATGCCTGGCCTGGCTATACAGTCACCTTTTAGACTCCTGATCTCCTGCCTTTGCTCCTCCTGCTGCCAGCACTTTATTTATTTATTTTTTTATTAAAGCTTTTTATTTGCAAAACATATGTATGGGTAATTCTTCAATATTGACTCTTACAAAGCTTTCTGCTACAAATTTTTCCCCCCTAGTCCCCATCCCTTCCCTAGATGGCAGGAAGTCCACTACATGTTAATTATGTTAAAATACTTGACAAATCGAATATATGTATACATATTTCCACACATTATTGTTGTGCAAGAAAAATTGTATCTACAAGAAAAAAAAACAGAGAAATGAAACACAATGTAAGCAAACATCAATCGAGAGCATGGAAATGTTATGTTGTGGTCCACATTTCATATCCCTCTCCTCTGGGTGTATATGGCTTTCTTCACTGAACAATTGGGACTGGTTTGAAACATTTCATTGTTGAAGAGAGCCGTGTCCATCAAAATTGATCATCATATAGTCTTGTTGTTGCCACAGCACTTTCTTTTTTAAAGCTACTTTGTATTTGATTTGATTTATATAGGACTTGCATATGTCATTTAATATATGAAGAGCTGAACTCAGAGCCAGGAAGACAAATTTACCATTGACATGTAATCTTGGATAAATCCTTTAACCTTTTGATGTCCCAAGCAACTTGCTAAAAGTATGAGTTGTAGATACTGTCTGGTCTTGCATTATACAGTGAGTTTCTTATAGGAGCTCCCATACCAGTGAAATAACAGATATAATTGATATCCCAGAAAACAACTAGGATAAGTTACTTAATGTATCTCTTAGTTTTTTTGTAAAATGAAAATAAAAATGATGTGTGTGAGGGGGAATAGGTATTTATTTAGTGCTTATTATGTGTTAGTATCTGTACTAAGGCTTAAGGTGCTGTTATTATCTCTATTTTGCAATTGGAAACTGAGGCAGATAGGTTAAATGACTTGCCCAGGGTCAGTCAGTAAAATGTCTGAGGCTGATCGAATTTGAACTCAGATCTTCCTGCCTTCAGACCCAGTGATCTATCCATTCACTTCCTATCTCACTATCTCAAAAAGGCACCTACTGCCAAGGTTTATTGTGAAGATCAAATGCAATAATATTTGCAAAACACTTAGCACAATGCCTAGCACTTAATAGATACTTACTAAATGCTTGTTCCTCCATTTCTTTCTCTAGTCATTACAGCTGCTATATATTTATATATGCACATCATCTCCCTCATTAGAATGTTAGCTCCCTAAGGGCAGTGGTTTTACTTTTGCATTTGTATTCCCAAAGCTTAGCACAGTGCCTGTCATGTTTTTTTTTATTGTTGTTGTTCAGTCAGGTCAGACTCTTCATGATCCCATTTGGGGTTTTCTCGGCAAAAAATAGTGGAGTGGTTTGCCATTTCCTTCTCTAGCTCATTTTACAGGAAACTAAGGCAAAAAGGATGAAGTGACTTGCCCAGGATCACACAGCTAGTAAAGGTGTGATGCTATATTTGAACTCAAGATGAATCTTCTTGACTCCAGGCCCAGCATTTTGCCACCTAATTTTCTTGTGAGACATATAGAGGTACTAAATAAATATTGTTCACTTGTTTGATTGATAAGTAAAGGAGAGGAGGGAAAACATGTCCTTTGGAAGTGTCTCAGTTTTTTCATGAAGTATACCAGAACATACCAGAGGGATTTGCAGTTTACCCCTCGTGCACAGAAGGGGTAGAAATAGAATTTCCCAAAGAAGTCAGAGAAATTCCAGTAGATTTTGAAGGATATGCCTATCCCCTAGTTTTGAGGAAATCTTTTTCATCCTGACTTCATTCCTGAAGGATGACTTTTTGTCAGTGACAAGCTAAATTCCTTCATCAACTCAAAGGCCATCCCAGAGGCCAGACCTCACCCTGTACTATAGGACTTTCCAAAATGTAGGAGGTATGCCCCTGGAGGTAGAGGGGGGAGAACAGCAACAGTCACAATCATTTGATGATTTCTCACACTATATAAAGCTTTACACTTTGTTCTTTGAGAATAATTTTTACATCAAACTCAAAAAAAGTGAAACTAAGGTGGCAAATGCCACCTAATAGTAAATCTAACACAATAATTATTTAATATGATACATAGAAATGAGGCCAAATTCCAGTTGGCCCCTGTCAAATCTCAACACATATACTATCTGCTCTAGCCAGGGCCATTTGTATGCTCATGATACATAGGAGTTGTTCACACAATTTTCTGCATTTGAATGTGAAGTGTGCAAATTCAAAGTTAAGCAATCTGTATGTGGAAGTTCAAAGTGCTAGAATAGCTATTATATTTCTCAACATCATTCCTTTTGGTAAGCATAAAATAAAAAAGCTACAAGGTAATCTACAACTTAACCCCCACACAGAAAAGTTACAAATTTGGAAATTATAATGGAATTTACTAATATGTGCCATATTATTTTGTTACTTACTTAATATTTCTTTTGTGTGATTCTCAAATATAGGAAATTCTAAGTTTTATTTAAATAAAACATGAACTGCTGGGTGTGGTAGGATACTGGTAATTCCTCTTACTGAGATCTGAACTGCAATAGGGCAAAAGCTAGTAGAGAATAAGTTCAGCTCCAATGTGATGACCCTCAAGCAGAGGGCCATCAAGTTGCCTAAGGAAGGGCAGTTGGCTCAGGTCAGAAAAAACAGAGCAGGTAAAAACTTCCATGCCAGTTAGTATTGGAATTGGGCCATGAGTAGCTTCTTGTTTTCCATATTCTGCTCAAATAGACAAAATAACAAAGTGTGAGCTAGGAAAATTATTTGCTTAGATTGTTTTGTGAAAAGTGTTGGTGAGTGTGACTTTTTTTTCCTTAAAGCTACATTATCTGAAAACCACAGCCTTACTGCTTCCCTCAAGAACATTGTCCCTAGTTCTTATTGCCTGAGGGTGGAGAGATAACAACTCCCAGAATACCAGCAGCAGTAGTGGACAGATTATTATTGATGATAACAAGAGAAAGTACTGGAAAAATTGCCCTGATAGGGGCCCCAAGTCACAGCTGGTCCATTCAAAATGAGAAATTCTTGTCCAAAATTGGTAACTTGGGTCTTATGCTAGAGAACAGTCAGTTTCCTCATTGTTCCACTTATTCAAAACTTGAATCTTTCTGGAAAGGCACTAGCCCCTATGGGAATAAGCACCCTGATTCTATCTGGAATTTCCATCTTCCTTTAACATTTTTATGTGCCTTACTTCCGTGTATGTGTATACACACACACACACACACACACACACACACACACACACACACAGACATTTCTTGTTTATCTCAGTGCCTTTGCCCTATCTGTCTGCCATAACTGGAACTCATTCACTCTTAAAATCTTTTACTTTCTTCCAAACTCACCTCAAGTGCTAGCTTCTACATGAAACTTTTCCAGATCACATCCACTCTCCCCACCCCTCCAGTCCTCTAGCTCTTCCCTCAAATTACTTTATATTTACTTTTCACTGGATTGCAAGCGTTTTGAAAGCAGGCAAATTTCTTTTGCCTCTTTTTGTATCTCTACTGTTTAGCACAATACTTGGCAAGTAGTGATGTGATCTATGATGTGGTGTTTGTCACCAAATGATGGTAGGCATCGAGGTATGGTCATGTGAAAAATTCACAATGGCCATTTTCTTTGGCAAAAGGTAGATTTATTTAGGGGAATAGGTTACAGACAAAATGAAGGGATACAGTAGATCTTGGGAATGGTAAATCTGAAATAGAGTGGGAGACCATATAAAAGACAAGTTCCTCAGTGGAACTCACAATTACCCAGTAGAAAGGCAGCACATCATGAGGTTGGGGCATGTCCTTAGCTGGCAGGCTAAATCCTAAAAGGGATTTAGCACCCTAAAAAAGTTAGCTATAAGGAGAAGTGGGGTTGAGAAGCATAGTAGAATTAGGGAAGATATCACGTGGCTTAGAGGGGGGAAATAAGAAGAAAGACACTATGAGACAGAGTGCCATGGTAGACTGACCGAAAGGAGGGCAGTAGCTATGGGATGGCCCATGAGTTGACTTTATGTCGAAAATTTAACCTCAGGGACATGACTGGGATTTCTGGCAGGGTGAGAATGCTCCAGACCTCTACAGAGGGTGGGTCTCAGGAATTTGACATAACTTGAATTTCAGACAGGACCACCTCTCCATAGGGTGGGACCATGGAGTTAAACTGATCTCTATTAGAACCTTCTGCCTGCTTGCCTCAGGGATCAATTCTTTAATTTCTCTTGGTTTAAAACAATCTTCAAGATTTTATCAGTAGTAGGTGCTTAATTAATGTTGATTGATTGGTTGATTTGATGGGTGTAGCTATTCTCTGGGCTCAGTGATGGAGAACTCCCATTTCTGTAGACAGATTAGGTCCCCCGACCATTGACTTGACTATTTTTCCCTTTGGGATTCTAGAGGTAATCCTCTCCTGTGGCTTCGATTGAGAGTCTGAAGACTTCAATTTGAATTCCAACCATACCAACTGCTAACTTCTTAACATTTACTACTTTCTAGAAGATATTGGATTCAATTCAACAAACATTTACAATTTATCTTGAGTATCTTATAGTGTCAAATAGAGAGTGAGTGTAAATATTATACCAGTCTGTACTTCTAAAATACTTTCATTAGGAAGATCAGCACCATCATCAGCAATCATTTATACATGTATCTACTTTGGAAAAAAATAATTTTAGCATGTCTGCTGAACAAAGAAGGCATCATACAAACTAATAAACCCAGAGTTTAGAATTAGGAGGGACCTTCCAGTATTTGAAAGAAAAGAGTGGCAGTTAGGTGGTTCAGTGATTAGAAATGTGGCCCTGGAGTCAGTAAGACCTAAATTCAAATCCAGTTTTACATACTAACTAGCTGTGTGACCCTGGACAAATTACTTAACTTCTGTGTCAGCTTCCTTTTTTTTTCCTTTTTTTCTCCTTATCAGAAAAATAGATTAATAAGAGCACTATTTCCCAGCTCGTAAAGATAAAATGAGAAAATATTTGTAAAGCACTTTGTGAAGCTTAACACATTATATCAATGCTGTCATTGATATTAGCAATAACAATTTCATAGATACCATATTAGAGTAGTTATATACTGAGAAAATAATGAAAAATGCTACCAAGAAGTAAATAACTATTTAAACCTAATTTGTAATCTACAAATTAAAATATAATCTATATCATGATTTAAATAATAACATAAATATGCAAATCTTTATTCAGCCACAGATGACACATGTACTTATTTTATGTACTGTATTTTATTTTATGAATAGAGCCATTTAATAGACCCCTTTGCAATTACTTCGAGCTCCTCCAGGGGTCCTCAGCCCACAGGTTAAGAGTCACTGCCTAAGAGATCACATAAAATTGTAGTCCAACATTCTCATTTTACAGATGAGAAAACTGAGGATCAGAAAAATTAAGCAACTGGCTCCATGTTACACAAATATTATGCAGCAGAGTTTGAATTGATCCCAGGCTTTCGTTTTCTTGAGAAAATTGTTTTTAGAAGATCTGGGCTCTCATTGAAAAAAAGGACTAAAAGCTAATTGAAGACTAGATAACTTAAACCTAAAGAATTGATAAAGCAAAGAATCATAGAAACATTAGATATTCTTATTAAAAATAAGGAAAACAAAGAAACAGCAACATTTTTGTAATGCAGCCAAAACAGTCCTTAGGGAAATTTTTATCACTAAATATTTTCATCAACAAAAGAAAGAACATATTAATGAATTGGCCATACAACTCAAAAAACCCCCAAAATCCCAGAGGCCAGAAAGTAAACAAATTAAAAGCTCTGATTAACCATTGAAATAAAAAAGTTCTTATAATCAAGAGATAAACAAAAATCTCTGAGGCTCGGGGTTCATATTCAAGTGTCAGTACTTGAATACTGGCTTTCCTATTTTTTTTTTCACACCATTTAGTCTTGGAAAATTCATGTATGTTTTAGACAAACTTTTCTACTTTTGGTTCTCAGAACTCATCAGTTTATCACCTGCCTTCATTCCTTTATATGATCTATTCTCTTTGCATTTTATATAATTTATAGATGATCAGGAGAACTCCAGTCTAGTTTGATGAGTTTCCCCAATCTAGCTGAACAGAATTTAGAATGAGGATTTTTGTCTACCTATCGTGGAGCTAAGACATGCCTCATTGCCCCAATGAATAACCGATTAGCTAGTGACTAAACTAAGCTTGTCAACTAAATCTTGATAAGGGAATCTCCATCTCTATATGAGTTATATATGAGTCTGTAAGAGTTAGAAAGGAGAAATTGCTCCATATTTTGACACTTTCTAGGATCAAACTTGGGTCCCTTTAAGTACAGAATTCTTTGTTGAGATACTTTCCCACCTCCCACCCCTGACTGTGGGGTGTGTCTTAGGGGCTTATCTTTCATTTAAAGGATTGATTTCTAATCAATATAAAGGACTTAACTTCTTTTTGGGAGCCTCTTTTTTAACTAGTCTACTTGTTAACTAGAGGGCTAACATAAGAAAGAAAGAGGGAGGTCAAAGTTCTATCTGAATTGCCCTGTGAATTGACAGTGATTCTTTGGAAAAATTAATTTTCACCCAATATAGATTGGTTTTTCTTCTGAGAGTAAGGAGGTAAACTTTCTCTTTTTCCCCCTTTCATTTTCTTTATCATTTTTTGTTCTGGTTATTTGTTTTTGTTTTTTCTTAACTAATTGGGCTGTATCCTATAAGAACTTTGTAAACTACAATTTGTAGAATTTGCAAACTTTATATTTGGGGAGTGGGTGTAATGCCTAGGACCAATAGTCAGAGTAAGTCTGGGCTTTCATAAATATAATGTTTAATTAGGGAACATCTAACAACTATGACAGAGGGACTTTGTTGAAACTCTTTAATGAAAGGTATTGGAAGAAGCACTTGACAGGTCAGGATTTAAGCCTTCTCAGGTCCTCCAATAACTATCCAGAATAAGGAATATTTACAGATATTCCCTCAAACATCTCAGGGTTTGGTTTGCTGGAATGGAAAAGATCTCACATGGCCAAGTTATGAGTTTTCTTCAGCTACTCAATTAAATCACAGGGCATGAACCATTGATAGAAAGGGGCTTCTACCTGCAATGGAGCTGAACCATGACTCTCTACTGGGGGACATATATACATTGCTGGCAAAACAATGAATTTTGGATTGATAGCCAACAACTTGGTCAAATCCTGAATATTATCAATTGAGAGTCAGGAAAGACATTCTCTAGTTGGAGGAACTTTCCTTTCTGTGGTCTATAAGAGTGAAGGAGAAGAAATAGCATTGACCTGCTTTGAAATTCTTTTGAAATGCTTTCTCTTCCTTCTACAAGTGCTACAGGGAGGGGAAAATTTCTTTGTTGGAGAGTATAGAAGTTGATCTTCCCCTTTCCCCCAGTGGCAATGTCAACTCACAGTAGTAGCCCATGGCATCAGGAGATATGTATTTGTCAAGAAAACTGAATGTTAAGGCCTAGTGCATAGAGCAGAGTGCAGGACTCAGTAATAATTCCAAAAAAAAAAAAAAAAATGGACATTTTCAACCTTGGGTTGGCTTTTAAGAATTTCTAGGGGCAGCTAGGTAGTGCAGTGCATAGGGTACCAGCCCTGAAGTCAGGAGGACTTGAGTTTAAATCTGGCCTCAGACACTAACACTTCCTAGCTGTGTGACCCTGGGCAAGTCACCATAATAGTAACATAATTAGAAGGAAAAAAAAAACCATCACCATAATCATCTTGCACTTGGAGAACAAAAGAAAGCCATGCCCTGGATAGACAGCATATCTGGATGTTGCCAGTTCTCCTTGATAACTGCTGCCAGTTTTTCAGCTATACAGGTCATAGTTGAATGAGAAATATTTGTTCAGCAGTCCCATCCAGGATATTTATATTCTGAGGTGAGGATAATAAGGGTATGATTCGGTTAGCACATGCTCACAGACTTCTGATGTTATTAGCCCATGCGGAAAGGGGCCAGTAATCTACATTCAGGAAAGTCATAATGGCATGTGACAGAGATTTCCTGGAGAGACCTTGTAATACATATAGGTATTCTGTTATGACTCTGACCTGCTGACCACATAGTAAACAGGCATTTCTCTGATTGGCTTTGGAGAAAGTATGAATCAGTTTTGAATCTGTATTTGTTCCTTTCCATTTTAGATTAAGGGATTGGAGAGTCAGACCTTATGAATTTTGAAAAGTCAGGAGAGCCAATATCTTGGTGTTCCAGATCCTGGGTTTTATAATCAGCCCAATATTAATACCCTGAGGAGTAAAGAGTGACTTTTGAGACTCAATCCTGCAGTAGCTGATCTGATGGCATCTGAAAGATGGATAGTGGATAGCTCTTCTCAGATCCTTCTGTCTTCCCTCATTAGATTGTAAGCTCCTTGACTACAAAGATTAGCCACACACACCCCCTTTTTTTATCCCCAGCACTTTAAAGTTCCTGACATTTAATGTCTCTTGAGTGACTGAAATTGATGGGATCAATGCTACATCAATCAACAATTAAGAAGATTTATTAGCACTTACTAAGTGCTGATAATCAGAAAGGAAAAAACAAAAAAACAAAAAACCAGCTCCAACCCTCAAGGAGTTTACTAACGAAAAAAAGATATACAAAAGAAAACTGAAAATTGTGTTTTGTCTTGGGGAGGAGGGCAAAAAAGAAAAATTCACATGAGTCAGTCTAGTGGGAAATGAAGGAATGACTGGCCTTAGTGTCCTCCTTCAATAGAAGTTTTGAAGGAAGCATCAAGATTAAAGGGCACTGAGGAGCTGTGAATTCTAGGGCTGAAATGATCTTCCAGATGAAAAGGTTCCTGGGACATGATAGTGGAAAAATCCAGAGGAGTGTAGAGCCTGATAGAAAATTAACAAATGACTGTCCTCTTTAAATGGAGGTTCTGAGGGGAATACGCCAATCAGAGGGAGGGACCCCAGAAGCGGAGACTATTTCTGAGATGTGAATCTCAGGCCTTAAGTGATCTTCTAGGATGAAGATATTACTGGGTTATGGTGAAGTCTAAAGGACTATTTAAAACTGACCTAGGTTTGAGACCATTCTTCCCAGAGAATGAGGTAAGATCTGGGGGAATGTGCCCCTGAGGCATTGTGGGAAAATGTTGATATTTTTGTTCTAGTGTCTTCTTCAAAGTAAATATCCCAAGGCACTAGAGAGTCACTCACCAACACCTAATATTGAGATGGGGGGACAGGGGTAGGGAAGACACAACTGGTAGGAGCTTAAGTTAATGGCAATTTGAAAAACCTCCATATTCTTCAACATACTCCTAGAATCCTGAGAGTCAGATATTGCCTGTCTTACTCTGGAAGACTAAACCAGATGCTAGAAGAGTAATGAGCTCTTTTGAGTGTTTTACATTTTCAGCATTTTTTCTTGAATGTTTTTCCTGAATCCTTTGAATATCTTTTGCTGTTTTCTGGGGTGGGGAAAACAAAACAGCTATCTCATGTCTGATAGTCATATTTCACAATAAGTACCTTTATGGTAGAGAATATTGTTATCTCATTGGGGGTGGGAGATGTGGGAATCCTACACATGAACTATATATCTAAACTTTATTTTAGAGATTTCCTTGGAATTTTACTTCAGGGTTGAAACAGAACCAGAGATTGACCCCACCTTCCAGTGATATCAGGGACCCAGAATAGACGGGTCCATATGATCCCAGGCTGTTTGGGGAGTCCTGATAGTTGGGGAATAGCTTGATGTACTACTTTATTACCTTTGTCAGATTTTATCTTCCTTTCAAGCTAGCTCATATATCAACTCCTAGGGGAAACCTTTCCCAATCCTCTTATTTATTTCTGCCATCTCCCTCTTCCTCAAATTATCATGAATGTATTTATTTAGTTATACCATCTTAACATCCTCAAATGGAACAAGCTTCTTGAGAGCAGGGATGACTTTCTGTTTTGTCTTTGTATCTCCCATGCCAATCAAAGTGCTTTGTAAATAGCAGGTTCTTAATGAATAAAAACTTGTCAGATTAGAACTCACTTTTCTTCTTTAGAGCTTGATTTCCTGATCAGTAAAATGATGCTATGGAATTAAAGTCCCTTGGAGCTCTAATCTATTATCTCATTATATATGTGTATGTGTATATGTGTGTATATACACATAAACATTTGTGTATATTTTTATGTATGTGTGTGTTTATATATATATATATAATATAAATGCACATGCAGATGTGTATGTCTAATTTCTATGTATATATTTTTATATCTTTACTAAAAGGACAGAAGCATTTTTTATTGTTCTTGTTGGCCACAGTAACTCATGAATCTACTAAGGAGAAATTACACATTAGCAAGTACCTCTGGTTCATTCTTCCAGAGCAAGACAGGATATACCTGCTACTCAGTGTTTTAGGAGTACATTGATGGGCAAGAAATTTCACTTCTACAATGCCAATGCTATTGGCTTGAACCACAATAAATTGTGTGTACCTCTGGTTCATTCTTCCAGAGCAAGACAGGCTATACCTGCTACTCAGGGTTTTAAGAGTACATTGATGGGCAAGAAATTTCTCTTCTCCAATGCCTTTTGCTTGAACCATCATAAATTGTGTGTTCCCCCACCCCATTCCTCATTGTTGGGTGCCAGTGAGTGACTCACTAATTCATGGGATAGTTTCTCTAACAGTAGAGTAAGAACACAAGTTTAAACATTTCCTTCCAATACCTCAAGATCAGGTTCTTTTATATCCCATTCTAGTCCCTGGGGAGAATGGGCTCAAATTTAGCTCAGTTCCTACATAGTATTGGTATTGCCAGTTTTACATTTAAATGGTAGAAGTGCCAAATTAGAGATGAATCCTTGTCTCAACTACTGCTGGGCAGAGTCACTCCTTGCTCCTCATCAATTCATCAATGCTGGGCTGATTGCAAAACCCAACTCCTGGGACACAGAGACATTGGCTCTCCTGGCCCTTCAAAACTCACAAGGGGTATTGACTGAATCAATAAAGAAAGAAGCAAGCATTTAAATTAAATGAATAACATTCGGTAACATTGAAGTATTCTAGTATCTAGGAAGTCTCTTCCTCTAATACGTGAATACTTTGGGTTTTTTGTCCATTTTATACAACTTGGAACATGACAACTATTTTAAATTATCACAGAGGGTGATAATTCTATTTTTTTAATGACATTATTGGTTACATAGATGATTTCTCTTTATTTTATCGGAACATAGCCTCCAGTTACAACATTTTTAGAAAAACACATTTTTTTTTTTACTACAATAAACTTTATGCTGAAGTATCTAGAAAGCGTTGTAGTAAAAAGTAGCAACTGCCTTTATTTTGTATCTGCTGCAATACAATATGCAGTGCTAGACATATTAGGGTAGAAATTTAAATTCTTCTGAATTTAATTCAGTTAACACTTTGATGTCTGAAAAATTCAAAGATTTTCCTCAGTGGACTTCAAATATTATTCTATTTTACATATCTGTGATACTTTGTAACTGGCCTGGATAATAAAACTATTCTATAATGTATATTCATGGCTGGCATTTCTGAGACATCAAATAACATAGCTTTCTGCTAAGAAACATTTTCATACCACTTGACAACGGTGAATTCGCAGTCCTTCCCTCTCATTAAACAAAATCCCTTATAAAAATTAAATGTACTGTCATCTACCCTTTGGTTCAACTCTTTTGTAAAGCAAATACTGTGCTATTTAATCAGCTTGAAAAGATGCTGAACATCAGATTTGAAATTGACATTGTCTAAAAAGACAAAGGAAGTAGGTGCATATGGTGATGTAAGATGGAGGACCAACTTCAGCCTGCAGATCTGGACACCTCCCACTGACATCAGTGAGGACAGATTGTTATACATTTGCCAGTGAGAACTGGCCTTGTGGACTGCTGACACTCATTTTATTTAGAAATAATTTCTTACTGTTTTATTATGGATGGTTCCTTATACTTAGGTAGGAGACATTACAATGCCTTGAATTTATTTCTTTTCAAGGAGTGTCCCACTTATTCTCACATCTGTATGACATAATGGATAGGAAAATGGAATCATAGAATTAGAACTTAAAAGGACACTGGAGATACCTCATTTAACAAAAGAAGGATACTGCAAGAAATTCATCTAGATCAGAAAGGTAGTGGAGAGACTAGAATCCAAAAGATTCTAGTTGAGGGCAGTGGACTAGGAGTCAAATTGAAAGTCCTGACTTTGTCACTTCCTACTAACATTTCTAAGGTCCCTTTCAATTCTAAAATTCTATAAAAAAGTACTTATTTCCTCTCCATTTATTTGAAGTAAGTGTGCCATTATTCACCTTATTCTCAAAGAGTCCCTGTATAGGAAGCAACTCAGAGTCCGTCTATTTTAAAAGGGAAGGAGATTGAGGCAATTCTGTTATCTCAATGCCATTGCTTTTGGAGGAGCTTTGATAGACATTAGAGAAACTTAGTCTAGCATAAGGGCCAGCTAGGAATCTCTCAGTTGAGGCCATAGAGGCTGGTAACCTGTGCCAATCCTTGTCCTTTACCATTTATCACCATGTACCCTAGGTTCATGGCTCTTTGGTTGTCTGACCTCTCAAGGAAAGTGGTTTCCCTAGTTCTCACTTCTTTGTCTCCTCATCCCTATCCTAGATACTTAGAAAAGTTGCTATTAATAGAGTTGCTCATTATAGAAATGGTTTAGAATCTAAAGGTTCTCCTCAACAAAGGAGAAATGTAAAAAAAAAATGTGTCCACTACATAAACACATAAATATGGAATAGATAGCTTATTCCCACATGGAAAAGGGAATGTTCAATGAAATCTGGGGCTCAATCCTACATGCATGAGACTATTAGTAGACTGGTTAGAGTTTTATTCATTAGTGAGCATCAGAGTTGTCAAGAGCTTTTGAGGAGAGAGATCCAAAAGCTTTTGGCTTCTACCTTTGAGAAAAAATACTAAGTACTTCAGAAAGTTCCTGGAGGGTAAGAAAAACTGTGGGAAGAAACTGGCACGTAGACGAATTGGCACCTTGAACACATATGTTCCTGTTTTCAGCTTACTATGCTAGAAACTTTGGAGATTTTCACCTTATGTGAAATTGGAGTCTCTTCTTGTCTGTCTGTTTTGTTGTTGTTGTTGTTGTTGTTGTTGTTTTATCTGGTATAATCTAAATCTATAAAACTTCTCTGAGTTCTGGTTACTATTGACTTGGATAAAAGGGTACATTTGTTAATTATTATATAATGGTCTTTGTGAAATTTGCATTTGGTGAGAAGGGAGTCAAGCCTTTGGAGACATAGCTTAGAGCTTTGTATCTCTGTTAAAATGAGAGTCATCAGGAAAGTGTCTTAAACTTAAAATTATTTCATATAGATTAACAATATTTAGGGAAAAGATAGATATGGTTCTAGCCTAGTGATTTCTCCCTCCCTGAATAAAGCAGAGTAGCCAGCCTAATGGCCCCAGTCTCCTGTTCCCTTATTGACATGAATTACAGTCTCCCTTGGAGAAGGGTGGGTGGAAGAGATTCTACAGATATCTTTTTATACATACTTATGAGCCACATTTAAAACTATGCAGTCACACATAAATTACATGTATGCACTTATACTTCTTATATCAGCAATTAAAATAACAAAATTATTAGAACAGAATACAGTACTATTAGTGCAATAGGTTGTGAAGCTATTATTGAAATATAAACAGGATTGATTTTTTTGGTTGGTTTGTTGGTTTGTTCTGTTTTGTAAAGCTACTAGTTATCCAGTTCATATTTCACCATATTCCAACTATATATTCCTTCCCATCCCCCTCCTCATGCTGATACTTTCATAACCAAAAATTCTATACGTCTAACATTGCTATAATCTCAATCACTCTTGTAGATTCTGCTTTTGTTGTCATCATTCAGTTCTTTCAGGTCCTTTTAGTCTTTCTACCTATAGTACCTAGCATAGGGTCTCACACAAAACAAATGCTTAATAATGCTTGTTGGTTTATTGACTGATAAATCCTCCCTAGAGAATATGCCCTCATGATAAAATATCTTCCTCCAGTTTTTAGCATTTTAGGGGTATCAGTACAATGTTTCAGCTCTTTAATATCTTTCATTATCACTATTTGGTGCACCTCCTTATCCATGTTATTCCCTTCAAATTTTTCTCAATTATCTTTTTCAAAACTCTTCAAGGTTCTGTTGTATTAAAGAAGTTAACTTGGGTTCTCAAAGGTTATTAAAGCAAAGCTTAGATTCTCCGCGTTTCTATCAAATGCCATTTTTTTTTTTGGCAGTGGACACTTTCAAGGAATAGACTAACTACAGAAAGAGAGAATAATGACCACCATGTTGGTCACTTGGTGATGAATACTTTGGTCAAAATAACCCATTATATTTCTTTTTTTTTCTTTTCTTTTCTTTTTTCTTTTCTTTTCTTTCTTTCTTTCTTTTTTTTTTTTTTGCTGAGGCAATTGAGGTTAAGTGACTTATCCAGGGTCACACAACTAGGAAGTGTTAAGTGTCTGAAGTCACATTTGAACTCAGGTCCTCCTGACTTCAGGGCTGGTGCTCTATCCACTGTGCCACCTAGCTGCCCAACCCATTATATTTCTAAAAGTTCAGAATTTCTTTTGTGTGTCTTTTCCCACTCCCAACATATTTTCATTGTAACCAAGAAGAGATGGTAGAGGAAAAAAAGAATATGTATCATTGTTTTTAAACCTTTTACAAGCAGTAATTCAGTTGCGTGAAACATGCCAATAAGTCAACATAATATTAAAAGATTTAAGGCACATTTATGTGGAGAGTCTCACTACAAATCAATCAAGAACACATTAGAATGTTTCAGTAAAATATCCTTTTTGAAGGACTTTTACAAGTCCTTTGTTAAAAAAAAAAAGCAAAAAGTTAATAGTATTGGTATCATATACCCAGTGGTAACAAGAAAACTAAATAGTAGATTTGGTTTTCTCTCCTTGATATGTTCATGATGAAAAAGTAGAAGTCAAATTTATGTAGATACTTGAGCCTAAGGAAGAAGTCGAGTACCTATCTGGTGATTACTTTCTTGGACATCACTTTTCCTTGTGCTTATGATTTTTTCTTTACATTAAGCATAAAAGTTCTCTGGGTTTTGTTTTTTTTTTTTTTTTTTCATCCTATGACAGGAACCAATGAGAGTGAGATCACACCATAGGGGGAGGGATTGAGATCTTTACAGCTTCCACATATATATCAGTTATTTGTATTTTGTTGATCTCAATTAAACTATCTACAAAGGTTTTAATCCACGGTACCAAGATTTTGATGGACATGGCACATTAGGAAATAATAGAGGAATGACTAATTGGAGAGGGACATGAGATGTTAACTAATGTGTATAGCTCTTAGATAAATAGGAAATTTGGGGCAGGGTGTTAGGTGGATTGACAGTTGCCGTTGTCCATGGTACTTATAGAAGTCCTCATGTTTTTACTATTATCTAGCACAGTCTATTATATTTCTATAAAAACCTATATTCTTTATTAATGATTTTTGAAGCAACAATATTTGACTCCCAGCATCTAAGTCTCAAATTTGTTCCATTATGAGTGTAAATGGCAACAAAATGAAGATAAAAACAACTAAACAAGATAAAATATACACAGGAGAACTCTGTACTAAATGGGGGGTAAAACAATATGAAGGTATTAAGATACTAATTCTCAAGATAATTAAAAGATAGTAAGATGGTAGAAGAGGAGAAAAATCATGAATATTACAATTTACCTCCCAAACAGTGATCAAGAGAACATTTAGAACTAGTGACTCACATGACTATTTTTTTATGACTATTTTTCCATAAAAAATTTTGTGGGAATAATTTAATAAGTATAAAAAAGGTATGCATGATAAACATCAAAAGAAAATAGGCTTTTGTTGATTATATTCAGTAGCTGGCCATATTTTTAAAATAACATTTAACTATTAATAAATATTATTAAATAATATTAATAATAGATATTGGAATTATTTGTTTTTAACACCAAGAAACCTTAAGAAATGCATAAAATGCAAAATGCTAGTTTACTGGGTTTTAGATCAATTTTATTGAGAAATTTCTGTACCATTATTTTTCATTATATTCCTTCTTCACCTTTTTCTAGACAGCCATTTCTTATAATAAAGTATGAAGAAAAGAATAAGAAAAAAAACAAAGTTCTACAAAACTAAACAACATTTTAATATTGGATATTATGTAGAATATTCCATACATTTGGTGTCCCTTTTCTGCAGAAGAGTAGAGGAATGCTTATTCTCAAAACACTTCTTTGGCTCCAATAGTAATCACTGTAATTTCACAGCATTTATTTTTGAAATTGTTTTTTTTTTTGTTTGTTTGTTATTTTGTTTTGTTCTTTGCTGAGGCAATTGAGTTGCCCAGGGTCACACAGCTAGGAAGTGTCAAGTGTCTGAGGTCATATTTGAACTCAGGCCCTCCTGAATTCAGGACTGGTGCTCTATCCACTGTGCCACCTAGCTGCCCCTATTTTTGAAATTGTTAATGTTTTTTCTTTCCATTTATATTTTAGTGATTGACATTTTCCTGATTCTGTTTGTCACTTTGCATCAGTTCATGCAAGTCTTTCCATGTTTCTCTATATTCTTCATTTTTATTTTATTTTATTTTATAGTTTTCTTTCTTTCTTTCTTTGGCAACTGGGATTAAGTGACTTGCCCAGGGTCACACAGCTAGAAAGTATTAAGTGTCTGAAGCCAAATTTGAACTCAGGTCCTTCTGACTTCAGGGCTGGTAGTCTTGTGCCACCTAGCTGCCCCTTTATTGTTTTGTTTTGTTTTTAAGTAAATAATATTCCATTAATTTTTTTTTCTTAAAGCAAAATAGTATTCCATAAAATTCCATTAAATAAATAAAATTTTTGGTCATTCCCCATTCAGTAGAAATCTACTTTGTTTCTAGTTTTTTTGCTACCACAAAAAAAGCATTGGTATAAATAAATATTAAACTCTGATTGGTGACATTCTCCTGACCACTACTTAGGAAAGGATTGACCTTATTTCTCTTCTTTTAATTTTGTTATTTCTACCATTTCTAGCACTATATCAGATAGCAGTGGTAATAATAGACATCCTTGCTTTATGCCTGATTTTATTGGAAAGGCCAGTATTTGTATTAGCTGTAATAGTAGCACTTGATTTTAAATAAAAACACTTACCATATTAAGAAAAGGTCCATTTTTTCTTATGTTTGTGTGTATATATGTGTGTGTGAGTATGCGTATTTTAACAGGAATGAGTGATATGTCTTTTCAAAATAATTTTTGAACTATGTATAATCATATGATATTTGTTGTTTTTGTTATTAATATGGCTCATTGTGCTGGTTGTTTTCCTAATGGTAAATCAGCCTTGCATTTCTGCTATGAATCTAATTTGATTATAGTAAATAACCTTCATGATATATTAGTTTAACATCTTTATTAATATTTTATTTAAAATGTTTGCAACAAGGTTGATAAAGGTA
Source organism: Myrmecobius fasciatus (assembly GCA_023553655.1). Taxonomy (NCBI): domain Eukaryota; kingdom Metazoa; phylum Chordata; class Mammalia; order Dasyuromorphia; family Myrmecobiidae; genus Myrmecobius; species Myrmecobius fasciatus. The sequence goes on along the minus strand of JAJPUD010008855.1, from coordinate 54,704 downwards.
CTAGTTTATAGTTTTCTGTTCTCTGTTTTTATTTTTTCTAGTTGCGCTATCAAGACATATTTGCATGAGAGAAGGAATTTGGTATTACTCCTTTTCCTTCTAAAAATACTTTATGTAATATCCAAATTCATTTTGAAAAATTATTTTATAGAATTCATTTATAAATCTGTCAGGTCTCAGGATTAGTTTTTCTTTGGGTACTATTTTATGACTTGTTCAATTTCTTTTTCTCAGATTGGATTATATAAATTCTATATTTTTAGTTCTGACAAGTCAGAATAATATTTGAACATTTTGTATTTTTAAAAATATCTATTGGATTTGTATCATCAGCTTTATTTGCATTTGGTTGGGCAAAATAATTTCTAATAATATTTTTTATTTCTTTTTCATGTGTTTTGTGTCTTGCCTAGAGCTACTTAGCTAGTAAATGTTTGAGGCCAGATTTGGCAGAAAGATGAATATTCCTGACTTTAGGCCTGATACTCTAGCTGCCCTTATATCTTTCATAGAAGATATTTGATACAAAGATTTTTACCCAATTAACTAATTTCCTACTTATCCTTCTTGCATTAATTTGGTTAATACAAAGGCTTTTTAAATTTCATATGAGCAAAATTGTCTCCTTTAGCTTTTGTAATTATTTATAGTGAGTGGTTCAGAATTTATCCTTTACCTACATCTATGAAAGATATTGATCTGCTTCTCTTCTGGTTTTTTATGATATGATTTTTTATGTTCAGATCATATATCTATTTTGTATTGATTATGGAATAGAGTATAAGGTATTTGTCTAAGCCTAATTTCTGCCAAATTGTTTTCTAGTTTTCCTATAAGTTCTTATCAAATAGGAAATTCCTCCTTCATGTCTTTGGATCAATTAAACACTAGGTTATTGAATTCTGTTATTTTTCATTCTTCCTTATCTGTTCCGGTCCACTAATCATCTTTTCTATTTTTAGGTCAAATATATTAAAGGAGTCACTTAATCTTTCAGTGCTCCAGTCTCTAAGACTATACATTACATCCTTCATATTTGCTTTTTTCCTTGTTATTCTTTACGTGCTGTTCAGAAGAGTGGTTTTTTTTTGTTTGTTTTTTGGGGGGGATTTTTTGGGTTTTTTTTTTTTTTGCTGAGGCAATTGGGGTTAAGTGACTTGCCTAGGGTCACACAGAGGATCTTTTATTTTAATGAATTTCCCATTTGGAATTGAAGCAAAGATGACCTAGATTCTTATACCATCTCTAACACTTTTGATGTGAACATGGACAAATCACTTAATCTCTCTAAACCTCAGTTTCCTCATTTACAGATTATGGATAATAGGCCTACCCTCACAAGACTTTTATGAAGTTCAAATTAGATAATGAATGAAAAGCACTTTGCAAACTTTGAAGAGCCATATAAATGTCTATAATGATTATTCTTAATATTATTATTATCATAAAAATAAGAGTTGTCTGTAAAATCCTGCTTAAGAATAGATTTATTTTCCAGTGTAGCAAGTTAATAGTAGGTAAAACATTGTTGGAAAGGTAAATAATTATTAATCAGGTTAGTGGGGGGTGAGGGGGAGGGAGCAAAATGACAGAACTCCTATAGAAGTGCTTCATTAATAAAATAATTAAAATGATAAGTAAATGTTAATTATTATATCATTCACTTGTTCCAGACATTATAATGGTTCCTCATTGCCTGCTGAATCATATTTAAACTCTTTAATCCACCATCCAAAGCCCTTATAATCTGCCCCAATATAAATCTGCAAGTTTGTTTTATTACTCCCAGTTTCTAATTTGAATAGTCTCTCAATGCTCTCTCTAACTCTGTCTCTCTCTGACTGCAGTTTCTTTCTCTCTGTCTCTCTCTCCATCTGTCTGAATCTCCATCTCTCTCTCTCCTTCTGCCTGCTTCTTCGTGTGTCTCTCTGTCTCTCTCCTCTTCTTTCCCCTTTCCATTAGGTTCAAATCTTCCTTATAAGCTCATTTTTAAAAAATGTTCTTCTGAAATCCCTCTTCCTACATAAACTCTTCTTACCAACAATAAAAACAGTAATGATAACAATAGTTCAATCAGTCAACCACCATTTATTAAGTGTTTACTATCTACTAAGTACTATAACCGTGTGCTGGGATACAAGAAAGGCAAAAATAAGGTCCTTGGCTACCTCAGGGAGTTCATATTCTAATGAGGGAGAGAACCCACAAATGATTATGTACATACAAGATCTATTCTTTTGTAAATGGTAGGCAATCTGCAAAAAAAAAGGCACAATCTCCGTGGAATTGGGGAAGGAGGAAACTGAGAAAAGCTTCTTATAGAGCAGGTAGAATTTAAACTAAGTTTTGAAAGAGGTCTGGAAAGGAGGAAATGCATTGGAGGCATGGGTGACAATCAACTAAGAGGCACAGAGATGATAGACTGAGGCTCATGTATGGGGAACAAACAACCAAAATACCAGTCTCATTGGATCATAGAGTAGTACATAAAGGGAAATAAAGTATATAGGAGGACTAGAAAAGTAGGAAGTAGAGGAATATCATCTTCCGGTGGTCCAGCTATTCTACCAGCACCAGCACCAGCACCAGCACTAACTACCATCAAAAAGAAAAGAAAGCCAAACTTCCCAGATACCCAGAACACTGACCTTGCTTGCAGGGAGGCCCCCTACAAGCATAATTCAGGGAAGCAATCCATGTGGAGATAGGACCTGACAATTAACTGGGGCTTTTGCCTCCTCACTGCTATGTACTTAATGAATATTTATTTCCTTCTTGTATTAAAATTCAAGATAGAAAAAGGCATGAGGGAAAAGGAGAGGAAAAGAAGAAACTGAGTTTAAAAGATTAGTAATATGTGTGTGTATCTTTGTGTATAGATATTTATGTATTATTAGTAAAGGGAAAGTCATAATTTCTTGGTTAATCATTGCCACGAGAAGCCTATATGTTTTTAGCTCGAAACCATAATCAAGGCACCCTTTGGTGGAAGCTTACTTTAATTAAGGGCAAAATATTTAGATGGAAATAAACAACCTATTAAGTACTGAATTTATAAACCTCTCCTTATAAAGTGATAATAATATCCTAGGCTCTCTAACTGGGATATGAGAAGTAGCTATACTCTAATTTTGAGTGTTATCTTGTGCCACAAGGATCTAAGTGAGATATGGGTGTGTTGGAGCTTTGGGTGTGGTCAACCATGATTTTGGCAAAGACAATAAAGACAACAGCCAGATTGGTTATTACACACACACACAAAAAAAGGCCCTTTAATAGCATAATGGGATTTTGACAAGAGATTGAGCCAGAGGAAGAGAAAGGAAAATGAGAAATGAAAAATCAAAAATTATTCTAGTGTTTCAAGATGGAGCTCTAGGGAAAAAAAATCTTGCTGCCCAGAGTCCATCTACTGAGTATCCTGGGAGAATATGAATTCTTTGTAGGGGACTAGCAGGAGGAAAGATATTAGATATTTTGAGACATAGGATCCTTTTTCTGTCATTAGTCTCCTTAAAATATAGACCCAATAAGTGGGATCAATAGGGTAAAAGGTATTTTATTTAATATTTAGTAACTTTGGTGGGGAGGGGTCCAAAATTGATTTCCAGAATGAATGGAGCTATTCACAGTAAATCCCCAAAGTTTATTTGTGTGCCTATCTTTCTATAGCCCCTCCAACATTTATTATTTGTCTTTTCTTATCTTTGCTATTTTTTGGGGTGTGAAGTGATACTTAAGAATAATTTAATTGATGATGATGATAAATAATACTAGAGTTATGCTTTAATATAATATAGATTTGCAAAAAACTTTTTGTATACCATCTCATTTTATCTTCACAACAACCCTGTAGAGTATATAGGAACTATTATTAATCCCATTTTACAAATGCAGAAACTGAGATGGGTAACTTGCCCAAGGCCTCACAGAAAGTATGCATCATAAAGATGACTTGAACTTAGGTCTGTTTGACATACTGTTATTGTAAAAGTCTATTATTTAAAATTTGTTTACCCTCCCTCCCATAACAAAATTAGTTTATTCCCTTGAACTTTATGATTGCATTCTATGCTTTTTGTGTATTTGTATATTATATATTGCTTGTATATTGTTCTTTTGGTTCTCCCTTCTTTATTCCACATCACTTCCTAAACATTTTTCTCCATTTTGTATTCTTCAAATAAGTGGCACAGTCAATCTAATGCTGGATCTGGAATCAGGATAGTTCTGAGTTCAAATTCAACCCTAGATACTTACTAGCTCTATGATCCTGAGTAAGTCACTTAACCTATTTTTGCTTCAGTTTCTTCATTTGTAAAATGAGGATAGCAATTGTATCTACTTCCCAATTTTGTTTCAAGATTCGAATGCAATAATATTTGCAAAGTGCTTTAGCATATTGTCTGGCACACAGTAGTTATTTAGTACATGCTTTTTCCTTTCTTTCTTCCTTCATATGTGTCTCTTTTTGTCAGCTAATCATACTCCATTATATCCATATACTATATTTTATTCATCTAGTACCAATCAATACATTTATGAATTATTTCCAATCTTTTGCCATTGCAAAGAGTGTTGCCAGGAACATTTTTTGTATGGTTGTATCATTCCTTCCACCCTTCATCATCAGTAACTTCCTCAGAGTATAGTCTTAGGATAATTAAAGGCAAGAGGGTATAAAAAAATTAACATTTCTGTAGATCTTTTTCTACATTATGTATTGCTTTTAAAAAGCAAAAATCTCAAGCCATTTCACAACCTTCTTAGCAGTATAATTAAAAGCATACCTGTGTCCACCCCATCTCCCCAACTCCACTAGCAAGACTGGCTCCTTGGAGATCCAGTCACTTTGTGCTCTATAGGGATTTACAGGCACATCTCTGCTCACATCAAGATACAACTCTCCTGAGGTAAAACTTAATATGATTCATGAGTCAACTTATATAATTCACTGTAACGCCTGTAACATGTATTTAAATGTGCACTGCAATTGATTTGGACAGTTGCCTCTTCTACCCCCACTCCCATCAATCATTCCTTGGGGCTTTAAGAGAACAATAGTGCAGCCTATTGGGCCAAGTGGAGACCCAGGAGACAAAGACTTGGTATTCTTGTTCAGACTTAGCTACTGACTTGTTTCAAGCCCTGGGCAAGTTACTTAACTTCTCAATGTCTCAGTTTCCTTATCTGTAAAATGGGGATAATAATACTTACCTACCTCACAGGACTTGTTGCAAGAATTAATTAAAGTTTATAAAGTGCTTTGAGATTCATGGATAAAAGGCACAGGAGAAGTACAAAGTATTATTATCATAACCTAGCAGACTATAAAAGATAATTTTGCAGGAAAAGGCAAAATTTAATTTCTATACAAGCAGAAACAAAGGCAGATATAGTCATGCAAAGTTTAAAAAATCAGATGGTAGTTTTATAATTTTTAAAAATTTTGACATCTGTGTAGCCCCTACCAATAATCAATATGGCGTTTCTTCCAGGTCCAATTTATTGATATACAGGGCTATATCCTTATGGATGGTTGATTATTTTAGACAGAACTATAATTTGTAACTCCTATGGGATCTGTTGTAAGAAGAGTTTGAAGAAACTCAATTCTCCCTTTTACTTCTTGTTCAAGCTTTTGTTCTTTTTAAAGCCCTAGAAAAGCCATTGCTTTAAGTCTCCTAACCTATAAAATAAGCATTCAAACTCCACTTACCTTTAAGGTATCATAAGAAAAATAAAATACTCTTAAAATGAATGTTATATTATTAGCATCTTTCATCTATAGATCTTGCAGAACTTTTAGTGCATTTAATTAGATCATAAAAGGCCCCTGTGAGGCAGATAAAAATGTGAGTGCAGAATAATAACTTGGTTATTGAAATTGGAACAATATATAATTTAATATATGCCTAAAAGATACATTAATAGCATAATTTTTTTCATCCACCATATTTTTTTAAAAATTTAATTTGTGGAATAAGACAAGCATTTTTATAATATAGTAGAATAAAAAGATGCTTGGACATGAAATTGCAAATCTGCTATGTACAACTTGCTATTCTTTTCAAATATATATAACAAAATTAATAGCATAATAGAATAATAGCAGAATAGAGGAGAGGACCTGGAGTCAGAAGACCTGGGTTTGAACTTTGATTCTTGCTAATTTGCTGAATAAATGGGCAAGTGATTTGTTATTATTATTATTACTTTCTGGGTCTCAATTTCCCTGTATGCAAAATGGAGGTAGACTAGATGAAATCACAAACTCCTTCCAGCTTCAATATGCTATATTCTGTTCTCTTCTAAGTCTGATAATCTCTGTAAGTTCTTTGGTTCCTTCCAACTCTGACATGTCATGAGAAAATGTGTAAACCAGAGTATAAAGTATTAATATAATTATCATTTAGGATAAAGATATTGTCTAGATCTGTGATTTCATTGGTATAAAGAAATCCCAGGAGAGGAAATTTCCTTTACCACTGTAGATCAGCACCTTTTCTACTAGTTATAGGCTCAGAATTGCCTAGAATTTAAAGCACTACAGTTAATCTGCCAGGATCACATGCCAAGTATGGGTTAGAAGCAGTATTTAAATGGCTTTGAGGCGGGTTTCATATCACCATGTCATTACAAAACCATGAACTGAAACATAACAAAAAGAAAACAACAAACCAATTCAACTAATATTATTAATATTGTGTACAAGATACCATCCTGTGCGCATTGAGACTATTAAGATATTTAAGATATAGTGCTTGCCTTCAAGTTGCTTACAATCTACTAGAGTGAATGGATACAAATATGACACTGGGCAGAGCATAATAGGGGAAAAGGTAAACCCTAGATATAGTGGTCTAGGAAAATTTGAAGAAAAACCCACTTTTTACCTGGGGGTTGGGTGGAGATCAGGAAAGGCTTTATGAAGAAGGTGGCAGCTATATTGAATCTTGCAGGAAAAGCATAACTTGAATAGGCAGAAATATGGAGGGACCAGTTCTGACAATGTCTTCACTGACTAAGAGATCTTGTGCAAATTTATGTAATGCAACTCTGAATTGGATACTATTCTTTTCTGAGTCATGTTGAAAATCATCCTAAACTTAACTGGTAATGGTTCAAGGTAAATGGTTCAAGCTAAAGAGATATAAACTAACATGATAGAGCAAGCAGTGATACCAGTTTCTTAAGATCATAGATTTTGAGCTAGAAAAGGACCTTAGATCCCATCTAATCCAAAGCTGCCTTTTTACAAACAACACAGAAATAGCAAGCATTTTATGTATCTCTTTTTTAAGGTCTGAAAATCACAATCTATCTATGCATATATATGCATATTTGCTAATGTATATGCAGGCAAATTTGTATAAAATCTCATTTCATTTTCACAACCATCTTGCTTTTATTATGCCCATTTTACAGATGAGGAACTAAGCCGGAGAGATAAATTGATTTGCCTAAGATCACACAGTAAAAAAGCCAGACATTAAACCTGGAGCATCTAATTCCAAATTTTGCATTCTTTCCATTTCACCACTGTACCTTCTTCTGAAACAATTTGGCCTGTGTTTTCAACTCACAATAGACAATACATTCCCTCAGTATCATAAAATCACAGACTTGAAAAGGTTCTTAGAGCAAAGTACACAGCATGTCATCAGACTTTATAGAACATGGGATGTGAGAGTGGGAAGAATCCTCAGATATCTTCCAGTTCAATCCCATTATGTTTTTGTTTTTTTCCTTTGTGAGGCAATTGGGGTTATGCGACTTGCCCAAGGTCACAAAACTAGGAAGTGTTAAGTCCATGAGGTCTCATTTGAACTCAGGTCCTCCTGACTTCTGGGCTGGTGTTTTATCCACTTCACCATCTGGGTATCCCACGATACTATTATCTTAAAGGGAGGAAGTAACTTCTATAAAGTATCACAATGAATAAGTGGGAGAGTTAAGGCTTCTGCTTCTACTCCAGGGGCCTTTTCTTCTCATCCTGATGATTCTCAAACACTCTCACAATTGCATTTGCATTTTACTCCTTATCACTTTTCTACATCTAAGTAATTTCTCTTGAAGGCTTCTTCATTGCCTTTTTCACATTAAATGGTAAGCAGTGTGGTATAGTGGTAAAAGTATTTGATTTGAGGTCAGAAGACTTGCTTTAAAATCTAAGCTCTACAGATTCCTTTTTTGTGACCTTGGACAAATCAACTGATGCCTCTTTAGTTTCCTCACCTATAAGAAGTCAGACTTCTGGGTCAAGTGATCAAAAAGACAGAGGATGGATATTTTCTCCAATCTTCACTAAACCTCATGAGCTTCCTAATTAAAAAAAAATAAGGAGGAATTATTCAGCAAAGAAAAAGCAAATATGCTATATTCTCAGGTCAAGACTCCAAGAAACCTAAGAAGGCAACAGCTTCCTGAAATAATAATAATTCCTAACTCGCTGTTCAGTGATGAAGAAAGCCATATACACCCAGAGAGAGGGATCTGAATGTGGATCACGACATAACATTTTCATGCTCTCTATTGATGTTTGTTTGCATTATGTTTCCCTTCTCAGATTTTTTTTTTCTCGTAGATCCATTTTTTCTTGTGCGACAAGATAATAGTATAAATATGTATATACATTCCATTTGTCAAGTATTTTAACATGGTTAATATGTATTGGACTTCCTGCCATTTGGGGGAGGGGGTGGGGAGCGGGGGGGGGGGGATTTGTAACAGAAAGCTTTGCAAGGATCAGTGTTGAAAAATTGCCCATGAATATGTTTTGCAAATAAAAAGCTTTAAAAATAAAATTTAATTCCTAACTTGCTCACTCAGCCCCTCTGGTCCAGCAGGCCATACAACCCAATCCAACCAACTTGTGCTTTGGGATCTACCCAACATTTTCCTTTTCACTTTCTCTGCCTCTGCCTGCACACATTGCCCCTGCCCTCATCCCACCACTCTGGCTACAAGCAGTCAATACCAACTCTGTCCACTTATTTTGAGGAGAGTAGTATATAAGAAAGTGAGAATGATCTCTCCCTGCACTCAGTCACAGAAGTAAAGAACAGAGGGAACTTTGGCAAGGTATCAATACACATGCATGTTAGGCTGCACCAAGCTTGAAAGTAAAAGGACTGGAATCCAGTTGAATAGACAAGTCCTTTCCCTCCAAGAATCTTTTTGGTACAGGGAAAAGTCAATTTTTCCAACAGAGAAGAGGGCTAACAAGCTTTGAAGTCCAGCCCCCCAAAAACCATATCAAAGGAGAAGGAATCAGAAAGTGAATGAAATGATAATAATATAATGGGGGGAGGATACATTCATCACAGAGCTCAGTTGGAAGAAAATTCAATTAGAAGCCTTGAGTATAAGCAGATAATTGAGAAGGAAGATATTAAAACATAAGGGAAGGGGTAGCTAGGTGGCGCAATGGATAGAATACCAGCCTTGAAGTGGATAGAGCACCAGGATCTGAATTCAAATATGATCTCAGACACTTAACACTTCCTAGCTGTGTGACCCTGGTCAAGTCACTTAACCCCAATTGTCTCAAAAAAAAAAGTAATATGGGAAGATGATTACCAATACATTTACATAATTGCAAACATCTCTAAATAAATGTAGCAAGTTAAAGGAAATTGAGTCAATACCCAGTAACACAGAGCACACAGAACAAGATGATCTTGAATGGTTAGAGAAATCAGAATCTTAAAAGAAGTATCTAAAAAGGAACAAATGGCAAAATGTATGACTTATACAGCAGATATAATTAGCAAAATAGAAAAATTCAAATATATGATGGGAAATTTCTCCAAAGATGCAAAGAGAGAGAGAGAAAAACAGAGAGAGAGAAAGACAGAGACAGAGAACTGTTTGTGAATAAAATATACTAAAATGAATGATGATCTACAAGAAGAGAAGAAAAAAGCAATAATGTTAAAAAAAATACATAATCTCTAGATAGGTGATATCATTGACAGAAGATGACAACTTAGTTATCATAGACCTTTCCTTCCTTTAAGAACTTTTTGGGATATAGACCCAATAGAAACACTGCAGGATCAAAGGGTATGAACAGTTTGATAACTCTTTGAGTATAGTTCTCCAGAATGGCTGGATCAGTTCACAACTCCACCAACAATGTATTAGTGTCCCAGTGTTCCCACATCCCCTCCAGCATTCATCATTATCTTTTCCTGTCATCTTAGCCAATCTGAGGTGTGTAGTGGTACCTGTACCTCAGAGTTGTCTTAATTTGTATTTCTCTGATCAGTAATGATTCAGAGCACCTTTTCACATGATTAGAAATGGTTTTAATTTCTTCATCTTAAAATTGTCTGTTCAAAGTGGCATAGACATTATAGAAGGATATGACAAGCCAAAAAACCCAAATGCTATAATGTAAAAAATAATGTAAAAAAATATTCCTAACTTCTGAATTCAAAGAATCCAAAGATTGACTCTAAAAACAAAAAACAAAAAAAAAAAAAAAAACAAAACTCTATGCTTTATGTAAAGAATGTAAAAGAATCAGATAGGGAGTTGAATGAGGTAGTTAATAGGGTTCTCTCCAACTCTAATTTTTTATGATATAATGTTCTTCTCTACCTATTATGAATCTTTTATGGAACTATTTTAACTAAAATATTTTAATTTTTAAAAAGTCAAAAATGAGCAAATTGTTGAAGCCAAAATTTACCTGCCTTATGGGAATAAAAGGAACAATTTATAATAATTTCTGGTAGCTTTTATTTGTATCTTCAGTATATGGGGTCTACCACATAGGTGCTTAGTAGACACATAATAGGTAAATTGGAAGTAATCTAAAAAGTAAAGGCACTAGCAAAAGGGGGTGACAACAAGAAAGAAACTGTCATTTAGGTAGGTTGGTGGCACTGGACCTGTAGTCATGAAGACTTGAGTTCAAATCCATATTCAGACACTTATTAATGATGCAATCATGGACAAGTCACTTAATCTCTATCTACCTAAGAATCCTCTTCTGTAAAACAGGGACCATTATAGCATCTTCCTCCCAGGGTTGTTCTGAGGGTCAAATGAGATAATATTTGTAAAGCACCTATCACACTGCTTGGCACAAGGATGGTACTACATAAAATGCTAATTGTTATTACTATTTTTAAACCAGGAGGCAAAACAAGGGAAGGAGAACATTCAATTCAGTCCATACAAAAATAGGTTTGTATATGTATTTTTCTGTGTCATTTAGTAAGATTGGTCCCTTGTAATAACTACATAAAGTGTACAGAATCCCAAGATCTACAGGTTGAGTTAGAGAAACAAATTGTTGAGCCTAAGGAGATAGAGATGATAAAGAGAAGGAATGATAAACCAAATTCAGGTATTTGAAAGACAGAACCAGGAGCAATGAAAGGAAGAGGCAAATTTAAGTTTTATGTCTGAAGAAACTTCCTTAAACTTAGGAGTGCCTAAAAATGAAATGGACTGCTTCCAGAGGTAGTGAATTCTCCTTCATTAGAGGTCTTCACTCAGAGGCTGGAAGATCACTTTGGGGGGTATGTTACATTGAGATTTCTTCTTGTGAATGGATTAGAACTGAGGGATACTGAGGTCATATCCAATGCTAAAGTTGTGTGATGGCATCAGGGAGGAGTTGAAGGGAAGGAGAGAATGTGAAACTCAAAATAAAGCAAGAATACAAAAGTTAAAAAATTAAATGAATATGTTAAAAAATAATACTATTTAAAGTCCACTTCATTTACCAACTTGGCTGATAAATGAACTGTTATAAAATTAAATTAAAATGCATTTTGCTTTCCAAAAAATAAAGTTATGTGATAGACTCTTTGAGGGCAGAGATTGCATGATCCAGCAAATGTGAAGGGGACTGAAGTCAGAGGTAGACTTTAGAATCAGAGGACCTGGATTTAATTCCCAGATCTGCTATTTTATTATTTGTGTTGGCATTTTCCTTCTTTTTGCCCTAGTTTCCTCCCCAGTAAAAGGATGTCAGTCTAGGATCAGGCCCTTTCCAAGTTTAAATCCCATGCCTATTAGAATTTATCTATAGCCCATGGCCAAAAAAAAAAAAAAAAAAAAAAAATGGGGCTTTAAGGCTCCTATTTTTTTCTAACTTTGAAGTTGTAGCAAGAATGCTCCCGTAAATATGTATCAATAAGCTCTCTAGAAAAACACAACACACTTTTAAGTCTAATCTTTTGTTTTTCCCTGAGGCATTTGGGGTTAAGTGATTTATCCAGGGTCACACAGCTAGAAAGAGTTAAGTGTCTGAGACCAGATTTGAACTTAGGTCCTCCTGACTTCAGGGTTGGTGCTCTATCCACTGCACCACCTATCTGCCCTTAAATTTAATCTTAATGACTAACATTTTCTTCCATCACTTCTTTAAATCTAAACAATCAGCAAAACAATAGATCAAACCCTTATTTGTAACATTTGTGATTTCTGAGGTTTAAATGTTAACACTGAAAATTTAACCAATTCAAGCTGACTCCAGCACTGCCCCAGTGGCAATATATGATAGAGAATGCACCATAGTCTTGAATTCTGGAGGCCTGGACTGCCAGCTACATGATCTTGGGAAAGTAATTTCTCCTCTTTTGACTTGAGTTTTTTACTCTATAAAATCAGGATGTTAGATGAGAAGAATTCTAACATTTCTTATATCTCCAAATTCTCTCATAATTTTCTAGTGGCATATATATATATATATATTGCATCCCCGACACCAAACATAAAGCATGCTTAATAAGTATTCATTGAATTGGATTAGAGTTGAATTGAATCGCTTCCTGTAAGCACTGATATTGAAGAAAATCCAAAGGGCAAAACAAGAGGCCCAGAAGTACTTGTTTTCTAGAACCCCAAACCAACAGGGATAGGAGAGGGCTTTCCCAGTTGTTGCTATCATTGCTGACAGTACTTCTGCTTCCTTCTTTTTTTTTTTTTTCCTATCTATACATTTCAAGAGATTCTGGTGGAAGAGGAAAAAAAATTGTTTAGGGATTTGGTTCCTGAACAGCAATAATAGTTACATTAGCATTTTGGTGTTTGCCAAGTGATTTACAAGTATTATTTCATTTGAACCTTACAATAGCACTGGGAGACAGTTGCTATTATTTTCCACATTTTACAGATGGGGAAACTGAGGTTGACAGAGTTTAAGTGAGTTCTCTGAGACACTGAACTAGTATTAGAAATTGGATTTAAAATCAAATCTATCTTGACTTTAGGTCTAGCACTCTACTTGCTGTGCTACCTTGATGTCCTCTGTGATTCTTTTCTCCATCCCTCTATGGCTCCAAAGGTATTTCTTCTAAGCAGAAAATGGTGAAGACTCTCCTCCTCTTTCCTACTCCCAGGAAGCCCCATGTTCAACTAAACACTTTCTTCTCCCTTTTGATTACTCTGGCCACTTGGTTTTTCATTGCTCAGCCACTAGTATGTAGCTCTGAGGCTCTAGCTGGTATAGTCAAGGAAGGCAAGAAAAGTTAAAAACTTAAAATTTTAATCTATCTCCTCTATTGACTCTTTATGTCCAAGTGCAGGGTTAGAAGAAAAGGATCCAACTGGAATGATTTTTTTTTTTTGACCAAGATAAGGCTGAAGTTTGTTCTATATTTTAGAGGAAGGGTCTGAAGTTTGCATTTTTTTAAAGTAAAGTTTGCATTTTTTAAAAAGTAGATATAGAGACTAAATATATACTCTCATTAATATAGTGAACTCCCAGGTGAAGGAACTCCTACCAATGCAAGTCAGCACCCTCTCTGCAACTTTCTAGGGCATTGAGAGTTTAAGTGGCTTGCCTAGGGTCATGGGAATGCAAAGTCATGCCATTCCTAACTTTAAGTCCAGGTCCCTACTCACTGTGTCATGGTGCTTCTCCTTATATTCAGTTAAGGTAAAGAAAAATGAATTGGTTAAGTTTTAGTTTCTTTACTAAATTAAAAATTAATGTCTCAAAACTAAGCAATAAATATTTGCCTTCTACCAAAAAAAAAAAAAAAAAGTAAAATTCCCTAGGCTCACATTTGAATACACTTACCATATGAGCAAAAGCTTTCCCACAACACTCAGTGCCATTTGGAGAATGATATATAAAGACTCTTTTGGACTTCTACCTTCCCCTACCTTGACATTTCACCTCTATTTTGCATGCATTTTCACAGGCTGCTTTTTGCCAGGAATTGTCTCTGTCAAGGCTCAGCTCAAAGGCTACATAATCCATGAAGCCTCTTCTGTGATTTCCCTTACTCTCTCTCCACTCTCCCTTCTCTCCGCCCCTCCCTCCCCCTAGTACCATTGGTACTTTTTCTCTACTCTAATAATATTAGAAGTTGGGCAGATCTTCTTTTGTCCCACTATCCTTGTCTCTGTCCGTGATGTATCTCCCCTCTCCTAATAGGATGTAAGCTTCCTGAGAATGAAGGCTGTTTCTTTTTTTGTCTTATATCTTCAGAATCTGACATAGTGTTTGGTACAAAAGTACAAATATTAAGAAATATTTGTTGAATTGAGTGGGGAAGGACTCCATTCATAGGCAGAAATGATAGGTGGAAGTCAATCAGTTAATAAACTTTATTAAGTGCCTACTATGTGTCAGACACTTTACTAAATGCTGAGGATTACCAAAATGGCCACAGACAATCTGAATCTTTGAGGAACTCACAATCTAATGGGAGAGACAACATGTAAACAATTACATTCAAACAAGTTTCATATAAGATAAAAAAAAATAATCAACAAAAAGAAGGAAACTATTGGCTTTCTACCTCTTCTACTTTCCTATATCAAACCCTATTCTACCCTGGGAAACCTACTATTGAAGAAGAATCTACATGAGCGTTGCAGGAAGGATAAAGGACAATAGATTGACCACTTTACTAACAGATTTGCTGCCATGATACCACAAATGGTCAATTGGGAATGCTCAGAACTTGATAGGATAAATCATTTTTTAAGCTGTTTGAACTAAGATGAGAACAGAGCATATGTAAGGGGGAAGATAGGGAAAGCAGGGACAGTCATTGAGTCAGGTTTTCAGTGAATAAGAACTGATAGATTTTATTTTTTTTATTAAAGCTTTTTATTTGCAAAACATATGCATAGGTAATTTTTCATCCCTGACCCTTGCAAAGATTTCTGTTACAAATTTTTCCCTCCTTCCCCCTACCCCCCCCCCACATGGCAGGAAGTCTAATACATGTTAATTATGTTAAAATACTTGATAAATCAAATACATATATACATATTTATACAGTTATCTTGCTGTACAAGAAAAATTGGATCTATAAGAAGAAAAAAAAATCTGAGAAGGAAAACATAATGTAAGCTCTCATCAATAGAGAGCATGAAAATGCTATGTTGTGGTCCACACTCATCCCAGAGGCCTCTCCCTCAGTGTAGATGGCTCTCTTCATCACTGAACAACTGGAACTGGTTTGAAACATTTCACTGTTGAAGAGAGCTATGTCCATCAGAATTGATCATCATATAGTATTGTTGTTGCCGTGTATAATGATCTGGTTCTGCTCGTTTCACTCAGAATCAGCTCATGTAAGTCTCTCCACGCCTCTCTGAAATCATCCTGCTGGTCGTTTCTTACAGAACAATAATATTCCATAATGTTCATATACCATAATTTATTCAGCCACTCTCTAATTGATGGGCATGCATTTACTTTCCAATTTCTTGCCACTACAAACACTTTTCATATGACTGGAAATAGTTTTAATTTCATCATTTGAAAATTGTCTAGAACTGACAGATTTGAATATTAGTATGAGATGCCATTTACAAACTTTGCAATTCACAAAGTGCTTTCACACTCCTCATATTATTTGACCCATATGGCATCTTCATGAAATAAAAAGTAAACTGAGAAAAGTGAGATTCATAGCCAGGCGAGCAATAAGCATTAAGTGCCAAGCACTGGGGATATAAATACAAGCAAAAAATAATAATAATCACTTTGCCATCAAGAAGTTTACATAAATTAAATGGACATTTTCATATACATAGAAGAGAAAAAATGGATTATACATGAAACTGTTACATGTAATTTGCTTTTCTTTTAAAATATATAATAATTTCACAATGTAACTTTTAAAGCTGCCCTCCTTGTTTGTGGTTCTTTCTGGATTTTTGTTCTTTTCTGAAAATTGAAAAAAAAAATGTTTCAATAACTTTTTCTCTTGCTTTTCTTTTGAGTTAGGAGGGGAAAGGAAGTTATCCTAACCCTAGACACATAAACTTCTACCCATTTTCAAATAAAAAGCAAAAAATGAAATTCTCATAATAGTCTGTCATTCTTTTTGCCTTAACACAATATCTTTCTACCATTAATGTCCTTTGAGTCCATGATCCAATAACACTTGGACCTGTGGTTAGTTCTTGAATTAGTTCAAGAATGCTAATATCAAGAGAAATAGCATCTTTGTCTGGGAGCTTTCAGGGCCTATAAGTGGCTACTGAACTGCCAGAGAGGTCACCAATTCACTCTATGGGTGAATTTTATCCTCTTACTGAATAATTAAAATTATTTGTATTTGTTGGCCTCTGGTACACACTCACACAAATGGATCTGTGACCTCATCCATGTAGATATTACTCCAGTGATAGACTACACACTCATCCAGGCTTGCCCAAACTATGTAACTCTTGTCCCTGTCTTCCCATAAGTCTGCCACAGAAGCCTATTGTTTTGGGGTTTTTTTTGACATCACAAGGATCCCAGAAGAGTATGCTCATGAGTCAGTTAGTCAGCAAGCATTTAGTACATGAGCTACAATTAGTACATGTTATCTGTTGTTTTCAACATGTGACAAGTCCATTTTTTGTTTTTTGATCATACAACTTTTTGATGACATCCTTTGCTCCTGTTTACCTTTGTTTTTCCTTATTTGTTATGTTTTGCATCCTGTTCACACCCTCCTCATACCTCCACATTGCCCTCTATCAGGACCTGACTGACTGAGCTATAATGGCACAGCCTTCTTTAGGCGCTCATGATCCCTTCCCCCTGCCCCAGCCCTGTCTTTTTTTTTTTCTTTTTTTTTTTTTAATACAATGAAACATTAGAGTAAGACTTTTTTCCAGATTTGTAAGACTTCATTCTGAAATAATTATTATGTGATGTTCATTCTCTCTGCTTCATAAAAAAAGGATATAGTAGCCAAAATTACCTGGCATGCAGAATCAGAAATCCTGGGGCCCAGCTCCAACTTATCTGCGTGACTTTGAGAAGCCTCTGAGCATCAGCTTTCCCATCTGTAAGATGGGGATGACAGCTATTATCTTGCTTCACAGGACTCTTATAAGGATCAAATGAGTTATGATGCTGTGCCATGCATCCTATCAGTATGTATGACTGATGCAATTCTTCATCTGGACTAGGTTGATGAGCCAGCTTCTCAGAGAAACATCATGATCATTAAGTGCCTTGAAGAGATTTGGGGACATGTGTAGACATTCTGAACTGCTTCCAGTTAACACCTATAGGGTGGACAGAAGCCTCTTTGGCTACAACTGAGGAACTGGAAGAGGGAGTCAGGCTTTTAAAAAACCTTAGTCATCTGTGACTCTGTCTCTTGGCTGGATCTCTATTCTTGGTTTGGTTCCTTCAGGAACAATTTCTGGTAAAGATAATTTTGGGAGGTGAGAAGTGTTTGCCAGGTCTTGCAGACATTCCAGCAATGATGCCTTAAGGCTAGAAGAATAAATGTCAGGACCCAAATCAGTAAGTGCTGAAAAAAGAACTTATCCAACATAAAGGCCAAACTTATATGTGAACTTAATGGTACCGGAGGACTGTGTTATGAGTTAGCCCATTCTCTGTGGAGAGCAAGAAAGTTTAAGGAAAAATATATCCTCAATCCAAGGTAATATCTTCAAGTTAAATACAACTTTCTAAAAACTAATTTTTGTTAAGTGGGTAAATGGAAATTGGTTTCTGGTCACTTACTGATAGCTCACAATAAATGGAACCTAACTGTTGGATAACTCGTGCCAATAGCATTAAAAATGACATACCTCAAAATATTCAGGAAAACCCCCAGAATTCCAAGAGGGAGTGTTAGCTATGTTAGTGTTTGAGATGTTTTGTAGGGATAGTGTCATATAAGCTATTTTCCCATGCTGTCTATGTTCAAGAATTTGTGACAGAACTATTTACTATTAACCAGAGGTATGCTTAATGGTACTATGGGTAAAGTATTGGGCCTAGAGTCAGGAACATCTGACTTCAAATTTAGCCTTAGACATTTACTAGTTGTATGTTCCTGGGCAAGTTATTTAACCTGTTTGCTTCAGTTACTTCAATTTAAAATGGAAATAATAATAGCACCTATCTCCCAGGAATATTGTAAGAATGAAATGAGATAATATTTGTAAAATATTAACAGGAGACCTGGAACATAATAGGAATTAATTTTTTTCTTTATTAAAGTTTTTTATTTGCAAAACATATGTATGGGTAATTCTTCAACATTGACCCTTACAAAGCTTTCTGTTACAAATTTTTCCCCCCTAGTCCCCACCCCTTCCCTAGATGGCAGGAAGTCCATTACATGTTAATTATGTTAAAATACTTGACAAATCAAATATATGTATACATATTTCCACACTTATCATTATTGTGCAAGAAAAATGGTATCTACAAGAAAAAAAAATCTAAGAAAGGAAACACAATGCAAGCAAACATCAATAGAGATCATGGAAATGTTATGTTGTGGCCCACATTTCACATCCCTCTCTCTGGGTGTATATGGCTTTCTTCAGTGAACAATTGGAACTGGTTTGAAACATTTCATTGTTGAAGAGAGCCATGTCCATCAGAATTGATCATCATATAGTACTGTTGTTGCCGTGTATAATGATCTCCTGGTTCTGCTCATTTCACTCAGCGTCAGTTCATCTAAGTCTCTCCAGGCCTCTCTGAAATTGTCTGCTGGTCATTTCTTACAGAACAATAATATTCCATAACACTCATATACCATAATTTATTCAGCCACTCTCCAATTGATGGGCATCCATTCAGTTTCCAGTTTCTTGCCACTACAAAAAGGGCTGCCACAAACATTCTTGCATGTGGGTCCCTTTCCCTCCTTTAGGATCTCTTTGGGATATAAGCCCAATAGAAACACTGCTGGGTCAAAGGGGATGTACATTTTGATAACTTTTTGAGCATAGTTCCAGTTTGCTCTCCAGAATGGTTGGATTCATTTACAGTTCCACCAACAATGTATCAGTGTGCTAGTTTTCCCACATCCCCTCCAACATTCGTCATTATCTTTTCCTGTCATTTTAGCCAATCTGACAGGTGTGTAGTGGTATCTCAGAGTTGTCTTAATTTGCATTTCTCTGATCAATAGTGATTTGGAGCACCATTTCATATGACTAGTAATAGTTTTAATTTCATCATCTGAAAATTGTCTGTTCATATCCTTTGACCATTTATCAATTGGAGAGTGGCTTGAATTCTTGTAAATATGAGACAATTATCTATATATTTAATGAGGCTTTTATCAGAACCCTTAAATGTAAAGATGATTTCCCACTTTATTGCTTCCCTCCTAATCTTGTCTGCATTAGTTTTGTTTGTACAAAAACTTTTTAACTTAATATAGTCAAAATTATCTATCTGGTGTTCAATTAAGAGTTCCAGTTCTTCTTTGGACATAAATTTATTCCATCTCCACCAGTCTGAGAGGTAAACTATCCTATGTTCCTCTAATTTGCTTATAATATCACTCTTTATATCCAAATCATGACTCCATTTAGATCTTATCTTGGTATATGGTATTAGGTGTGGGTCAAGCCCTACCTAATAGGAATTTAATAGATATTTGTTTCCTTTCTTCTTTCCATTACCACAATGGACAAAGCAAATTTGATTGTAGAGTGTGTGTATATGTTTAATTTTTTATTTCATTTCATTTTATTTTTTTTTTTACTTTAGGCCCTGGAAATCCCAAGGAACAGATCATTACCGAATTTATCTGAGGTCCATTCATGTCAATTAAGCTAGCTTTGAAGAGGAAAAATGACAGGTGAGACCCAGAGAATTTCTGCTGAAGAAGTACATGAAGCTCTTCTTCCAGTGTTAATGTTTCACTCCAGGCTTCTCCAAATCATTGATGATAGCTACTTTGATAGCCCTGCCTAGAATTTTGTTGTTCATTTGTGTGTTATAATTTGTGACCCCAGGTCTACACTGTCCATGGGGTTTTCTTGGCAAAGATAGTGAATTGATTTGCCATTTCTTTCTCTAGCTCATTTTACAGATGAGGAAATTGAGGCAAACAGGGTTAAGTGACTTACCCAGGATCACATAGCTAGTCAGTGTCTGAGGCCCAATTGTAACTCAAGTCCTTCAGAATCCAGGCCTTGAGCTGCCTAGTTGCCTAGAATTTATGTCTCATAAATGTTTGTTGATTAATTTCTGAATGAGAAAACTGGAATGATTTAGTGGAAAAGACAGAGTTGGTAGACAAAGGATCTAGGTTTAAGTCTAGGCTATGTCATTTACTATCTAGTTGAGCTTAGTCAAATCATTTATTTCACTTTGAGACTCATTTGTAAACTAGATGACCTGAGGGACCCTTCCAGATCTAAGACTATCATTATTTTTCATCCCCAAGGCTGGAACCATCAGTCATTTTTACTTCTCTAAACCTCTACTTCCTTATTTGTAAAATGGGGACTTTAATACCTGACTTACCTGGCTCACAGGCAAGGATCACATGAGCTAGTGCAAGGTAAAGACCTATATAAATGCAATCAGTTGTTACCTCATCCTTAATAAACAGGGAATTTTTACTATTGAAATAAAGTCAGCCTTTTTTCAGAAGCAAAGCAAGGATGAGGATGACAATTCTACATTTTACATTTTGCAGTGGCTCATTCAATTGGCATTTTTAAAAAAGGATTTATATACTAGATCAAGACATTAGAAATCTGAGTTTGTAGTCAGAAAGTCCTGGATTCTAATCCTGCCTTTGACATAAAGTAGCTGTGTGGCCATCAGCAAATAAATCACTTAACCTCACATTTCCCTAGGCAACTCTCTAAGAGTATAAATTAAAGCAGATTGTTCATCTCTTTAATTGGAGGGAATTATGGGTTCCCTCCTTCATGATAAAATCACAGGTTCTGATCAAAATATATATTCAAAACAGCTTCTTGAATTAACAGGTATCTTTAAAATTCAGATTGATTCTAATCCCACTTGAGATAGTTTGAATGCAATCTTCTGTAATGGTGGGAGCAGGAAGTAGGCAATCTTTAAAAGTTTCTCCTAATTTTTTGCAATTTTATTTACTTCCTAAGATAGACTGGTTCCAAGGCTGGAGGGGAGGGATTAAATTACATTTTTTTTTTAAAAAGCAAAATTCAATTTAACCTAAGGGTACTAATGATTAAACTCACATTTATAGAGTGCCACAAGTTTTGAAAAGTGTTTTTTAGTCATCTCTTTTGAACCTCACAATGATTCTGTGAAGTTAGGTGCTATTTTTATATCCATTTTATAGATGAGAACACTGATATTCATAAGGGTTAAATGACTTTCCCAGAGTCCCATTGCTAATAAGTATTTGAGGCAGTATTCCAACCCAAATTTTCTCATCTCCAAGTTCAACATTCACTATGCCATACTTGGTCTGGGTTAAAGCAGATGATTGCATGTCTGTAGAACTGTGGTTTTGCCTAGATGGTCACTAAGATGGGAAAGCCCCTATAAAAGGTTTCATTCTTCAAATTTAGGCCTTTCAGTTTTCAGGGAAAGGTCACAGCACTCCTGCTCCTGCTCTTAGAAGTTTCAAAGCCGATGTCTTCTTTGGCCCTTTGTGCCAAATCAGTTATAGGGAAAGGTTTCTCTTTCATCTCTCTAGGAGGGTTGGCTGCTGGGAGACAATGTTTTGAAAAACCACGTGACACCCAATTATGCAAATAAGCTTTTCCTCTGAGAATTCACTTTGCTCTGAACTTCAAACATCTTGACCAATAATTTCACACTATACTGTCTTTAAGTAGATTATATCTTCCCCCTAACCAATTAATTTAGCTCAGGGAAAGTTTACCAAACACTTCTCTTTGATCAAATAATCCTTTTTCCCAACAAAGGATGCATTACTTCCCTGATGGTGGTTGGGCAGTGATACCTTTCCCACACCACTTTCAATTAATATCCACATCAACAAAGAAGGAAACGGCCCAATTCCGGAGGCCATATTGTTTTCTCAATTATAAACTCTTTATTCCTTTGTTGAAGGCCCTTCACAATCTTACTCTCACTTTTGTCTAGTTTTCTTTCTCTCTGCTTCCTTTCCTTTATACTTCACCCTATTCTTAGTTCTTTGATTTCATCCTGTCCTTTTTCACTTCTATGCATTCCTCAATAACTATCTAGTCTGACTGTTAAAAATCCTTTTCTTCCTTCTGAGACAACCTCATATGTCACCACTTTCATGAAGCCTTCCACAGTCTCCCTGGTAAAGAATAGTTCTTCCTCCTTCTTCAAATTTCCCTGTGTCACCATGTCTGGATCTCACTTGTGCATTTAGCTACAATCTACTTTTTAGCATATTCAAGCAGATATGGTACCTTGCTTCCTTTCCTGCTGTCCCATTACATTATAAACACTTTGAGAGTTGAAATTATCTCATTTTTTACTTTGTTTCCTAGGAGCCTGGTAAATCACCTTTTGAATATAGTAGATATTTAATAAATCTTTGTTGAATTAAAATGAACTGAAAACATGGTGTCTCAAATGCCATTATCTAAGAGTTCTTTCTGTGTTGTTTAGGGTTCTCAATGGCTTCTCCAGCTTCAAACTTGTCTCTGTTACTTAAAAGATATAGAAGGCAATTTGGGAGAGATCCCAGAAGAGAATTCCTAAGAATAAGAGAGCCCAGAGAGAATTAAGATCCCTCAATTCTCTACTATAAAAGAAACATGAATCCCTTCTTTATTAGAACAGAATAATTATTATGCCAAGTTCAGACTGTGACATTGGGAGAATGACTTTGTCTCTCTGAGCCTTAGTTTACTCCTCCAATGAGCAAGTTGGACTCCAGGATGTCAAATGCCATTCCTGACATTCTATGACTATCAGAAGATTAAGTCTGCCTATTCAACTAATCTTATCAATTCAGTCCCTTATCATTTCAGGTGTACTTGTCATTCAAGTTCATCAAGATGTAGATGCATGAGTCATTTTAAAAATACAGATATGCAATAATTGTGATAGATGTACACATGCATGTGTTAGAATGAGAAAAGGGGTTTCCAGATGGCAGTGGTAGCCAGTCTCACTTATCCTATTTCTCACACTCTCTCCTCAGTGCTATCATCCATGGTGGGGCACAGATTCTTCTCCCCAAGATGAGTTGAAGGGATATTTCTTCCCCTTTCATCAACCACCCAAAATTCATATAGAAAAAAAGATACCTGAACTCATAATCCTACAGAATACATTTTAAATTTAGCTACCGATCCTTCTTTGTCTTCCATCTCATCACAAAGATACCACCGAAAGATAGCGGGCATTATTAGTATGATAAGGTGCACATTCCAGGACATTGGATCTGGAGGCAGAAAATCTGAGTTCAATGTTTGACTATACACATTCCTTGATACATAACCTTGGATGAATCACTTCCTTTCTCAAAGCTTCTATTTCTTCTTATTCAATGAGTGGATTACACTAGATTATTTCCAAGGTCTCTTTCAATTCTTTAGACTATGACATAGTGATTCTTTCATTATCTTCTCTTCCTATATGGAGAAGTTGAGTCTCAAAAGTGACTTGAACCTGTTCTGTAACTCAAAATAACAACAAATAATCAGATAGATTCTTCTGAACGCATTAGCTATGTTACCTTAGGTAAGTCAATTCCCCTGGGTTAGTCAGTCTCAGGCAAACAAAATGAAGGTTCCTATTCAATTATCTCTAAAGTCCCTTCCAACTTTTGACATTGTAAGATACAATCAATGTCTTTAGCTATGTGGGTCAGTGAATGTAATGACTCATCATTCCATCATGTGTGTGACAATTATAGGCTGGTATGTAGAGCTCAAAGTGATGATCCAATTCAGGAAACTGCCCAGGCCTTTCGAATCAACCCTTGCCTCAGGAGAAAGTATACCCAAACAAGCCTAATACAGATAGAACCCTCAGTGCCAGACCCAAACCTGTTTCATTGCACAAGTCTCTTTCCTGTTGTGTTGGGGAGACAGAGGGATTAATTGAGGAGTCAACTAGAATGCCTAGAAGACATCTGGGGGTGGCAGCCATCTGGGAAAAAGTGCCAAGAACATTTAATAAGTGATACAAGTCTTTGTTATTTACTTTGGTACATGGTTTTATTAAATATCTATTGCTCTGATTTCATGAGTCATCTGGTGTGGTCTGGCCCCTAGTCATTGGATAGGGGCTCAGGGCTGTGGATTGGAGAAGACAATGATCCAAACATTACTGTGATCATCGGTGTGGCTGAGAGGGGTGCCACATCAGGGGAGGCCTATGCTACATAATCTTTGTGCAGTAATTGGAATTCCACTGAGTTGGCCACATAATAGTAAGAGTAACGATGCCAAAGACAGATTTGTACAGCTTCTATTACATAATCTGGCTTTCTCTGATGCCCCAATTTAAATGCCTCCCCTTGTTAGACTACTTTATGACTCAGAAACCTCTGGGATCAATCCAAAACCAAGAGAAAAGCAATTGCTTCCTTCTCCCATGGGAAAAAAATAATAATAATAACAATACCACACAAAAACAAAGAACCTCAGGCTAATATTGTTGCTTTGCTTTGTTAAAACCCTATCCAAAAGCAAAGATAAAGGAGCATATTAAAACTGCTTACCATGGATATTATTTTAGTGACCAAGTCAGTAAATTTTAAAGCTTCTTTGGGGATTAAGCCCTGAGATTGCCTCTTCTTGTTTTAGACTGATTTGAAACAACACCTCCCCTCACACTAAGTTCTGGACCACCATCATAAGTTGGAAGGAACCCTATCTACTCTATCTCCGTCATTTTACAGAGGAAACTGTGACCTGGGAATGGGTAGTGACTTACCTAAATTTACAAAGGATCTAAGTGGCAGAACTGAGACAAGAATATATGTCCTATGGTATTAAATCCAGAACTCTGTCCATCACATTATTCGGCCTCTTTTGCAGAAGTAGCTAGATGGTAGTGGATAGAAAGGCCCAGAGCTAAAAAGACTCCTTTCTGAGTTCAAATCCTGTCTCAGATACTTCCTAGTTGTGTGACCCTGGATAAATTACTTAACCCCGTTTGCTTCAGTTTCCCCAACTGCAAAATGAGCTGGAGAAAGAAACGGCAAACCATTCCAGTATCTCTGCCAAGAAAACCCCAAATAGGGTTGTAAATGACTGAAACAAAATACTGACAACAGTTCTATCTACTCAGATCTACCATAAAATCCTTCCCTGATGTCTTCCTCAGATGCCTCACCATGGTTTAAATGAGAGCCAGGCTTCTTAGTTATTAGGTCTATTATAGAACAAAAGCTTTAGCTAGACATACCAAGCTGAAAGAGCTTCAGGGATAGGCCTAGTGACAGCCTTTGTCTATTGGCCTAGAATAAGGCCAGCCAAGGTGCAATGTGGTTCATTGACAAAGGTCTAGATAGAAGGTAATTAATTTTTTGATGAGAAGACAGGGGACACAGCAACTCATGAAACAATTAAAAATCCAGAGTGACTGCCAGCATTCCGTTGCTTCTTCTGCTTCCAGGTGATGGTGGTGGAGTGGCAGAAGACAGGCTAGGTATGGTGAGAATCTCACAGATTTTTATACAGTCAATTAATGGTTAATGGTTAAAATTAATTGGTATTCTCATTGTGTGATCTTTGTCCAATGACTGAACTGACTTAACTGCCTGAGGAGGTGCATCATTTTGCCTCCCCCCAATATTCTAGTCTTCATAGAGCCCGTAATTCTAAAGTACCTAGACCTGAGGCCCTGTTTTCTCTAGCCAGAAGCCCAAGAGACCTAAAGGAGACAATCTCATAGAAAAACACTCTCTAAAACACCCAGCTTCTAAAGTCTTCTTCTATCAAGTAAATTCTGCTTACCAAGTGAGCATGTCACAACCATCTGCCACCTATTAATACTGACTCTCTAATTCCAGGTAGCTAGCATCACTTTCTTATCTGTGAACTGTCACCTTGCAGAGGAGTGAGGGAAGGTGTTTTTACATCTCTCTCTTTTTGTTTTTATATATGTGTATGGAGGGAAGGGGAAATGTGGTTATTATAACTCTCCAATATTCAGTTTTGATTGTTTTAGTGGTATTCTTTCCATTTATACCATTATAGTCATTGTGCATATTCTTTTCCTGGCTCTGCTTGCTTCAATGAGAGAAATCTCATTCCATTCTGTTCTCATACTGTCAGATCTAGGTTCTCAGAGAAGGACCACCACACAGTTGTTCTTAATCTCTCTTAGAATCCCAGAATTACTGCCCCAGAAGGGCAGTGTAATCCCTGTATTTAACATTTTGGCTCATGATCTCCCAGATATGCATTTCTATTTACAGAAACAAGTTCTTTACAATAAAGACACTTTTAGATCTTAAACATAAATCGTTTACTTAAGATAGGACAAAAGAAATAAGGAATAACTTCAGAGATATTTATATCATTAAAGCAAATGCATGAGTAATAAATACAACACAAAATACACAGAAATCTATGTTATTTTCCATCAATGTGCCCAGTATCTCTAAGACAGAGTAAGGTACATGAGTAAGGAAAATCCATGTGCTCAGGGTAATTCTGTGCTCTGGGACTAAAATTTTCTTTGTTGTTGTTGTTGTGTTTCCATAATTTGATTTTATTAATTTTTTTTAGGCTAAACATGTTCAATTCTTCTAAATATATTTCTATATTCATCATGTTGTGCAAGGAAAATCAGATTAAAAGGGAAAAATAAATAAAAGAAACAGGAAAAAAGCACACAAAACAAAAATAACACCCACAAAAGGTGATAATACTAGGCTTTGATCGACATTAAGTCTACATAGTTCTCTGGATGCAGATGCCTATTAGAATTGCCTTGAATCACCTCATTGTTGAAAAGAGTAAAGGGACTATAATTTTCTAAGTCCTCATTCTGTCACAGAAACTATTTGTAAAATTCCTTGATAAACACGGTTTCTTTGTCAAACAGATGCTTTCACAGCTAAGCTGGGATAATCCGTACTGTATTTGACCTACATCTCACAGGGCACTATGTCTCAACTAAACTAGTCAATCTACTGGCTAGACTTAGTCCTCAATAGCAAGAATAGTACATATGTCAGTTCCAGTTTCAAGCTTAGCTGATGGATATCTGAAATCTGTCTTTTCCCCCTTCTTTTCTCTTATCTTTCTAAATTCAGACTTTGGCCCTCCCCTGTAAAAGACTTCACTTTAACTATGGTCTATAACTAGATTCTCATCTTCTTTCTGTAATCAGATAAATCATATTTGTCCCACATGACATAGTTGTATTGTCTATATCTTTAAGTATTCTACACCTTGTTACAACAAAAACAAACAGTGGTCTCAGAAATGAGAGCCAGAATAATTATTTTTCTTAAAACTCTAAGGAGCCCTCTCCTTGAAACAAATGATCTGTGAATACAGATTTAAATTAGCAGTAAAGTACTACTATAATATCTTACATGTACTAACTTGTATTCATCAATTTAATAGTTTCTTATACATTAATAATGTCATTACATTAGTGTATCAAAATTTGTTTAGTCACTCTTAAATTCACTATCTCCTTTGTTTCTGTTTCTTTACTAACACACACACATGCACAAAAGTACAACTGTAAATATTTTGGTATATGTGGAAATTTTCTTTTTGTCATTGACATCCTTGGTTAATATGATCAGCAGTGGAATCCTTGTTCAAAATGTATTTTTCCCCCTGAGGCAATTGACGTTAAGTGACTTGCCCAGGGTCACACAGCTAGGAAGTGTTAAGTGTCTGAGACCAGATTTGAACTGAAGTCCTCCTGACTAAAGGGCTGATCTTCTATCCACTGCATCACCTAGCTGCCCCAAAATGTATTAATTTTTAGTTGTTTTATTTGCTTAATTCAAAATTGCTTTCCAGATTGGTGGTACCAATTGATACCTTCAAGAATGCACTGGAGTGTATATTGGAGTGACCATTGTTCAGATATTGATGGTTCTTTTTATTTCTTCTAGTTTTGTAATCTTCCATCTTATTAATTTTTTATTTTGCTAATTTGATTTTTTTACTCTATTCTTTTTTATCAGACTGGCTAAAGTTTATCAATTTTTTTTAGTTTTTTTTCAAAGAAATATTTTCAGTTTTGTTTATCAGTATGATTTTTGTTTTTCAGATTTGGTTTTCCATTTATTTATTTATTTTCTAATTTTAAAGGATTCTTCTTTAGTGCTTGTTAATTTTTTTTCTAATATTTTTACAATGCACACTTAGTTCATCAATACTCATTCCCATTTTGTTAATGACTGTTTTATGAATAAAATTCTTCTCTAAGGACAACTTCAGCTAAATTTCAGAATTCTTCATATTTGTCTCCTCATTATCTTTCACTTAATTATGAATTGTTCTTATGATTTGTTTTTGGCCTTCATATTATTTGCAATGTCATTATGACCTCCATTTACTTAAGTCTTTTGTTTGTGTTCCATAAATTGATGATTATTTTTACTGTTTTATTATCTGTAAAGGATATGTTTGACATTTTTGGTTTTTTACATTTTTTTTCATTTTAAACTTATTTGCAATATTATTTTATATTTATTATTGTTATTGTAATTATTTAAGTTTTCTGTTTTTTAACACTTGGTCTATTTTTATAAGCATGGTAATAAAAATATGTATGCTCTTTTATGGTCCTATTCAGAATGTGGTGTAATCATTTCACTCTAAATTTTTTCAACAGTTTATTCTAGTCTATATTTTCCCTTTTGGTTATATTTATTATATTTGTCAAACTCTGCAACAGGAATTTCAAAATCCATTACTATAATATCATCTAAGTCTATTATAATTTAGTGAATTTTTCCTTTGTCAGTATAAATGCTATACTATTTGAAGTATATATACATATTTAATATTGATATTAAATCATTGTGAAGACTTCAACCATGATAGCTATATGAACATAGATAGACCATAGTATAGCTCTCACATAAAAATTCAATAAATTTTAACATTCAAAGAAAACTCCAATAAATCCAAAAACTCAAATAAAAATACAAGAGTGAATAATAAAGAAAATGAATGAGAAATTATAGCAAATTATTTCTCCAACTACAGAATTGTACAAGTCAGCCAGAAACCCTGGGAAATAGAAATGGGGGCCACCAGCTAAGCTAATGCCAGCACCAGCAAATAAATCAGCAACTTCTCAGCATGACTAGAGATGGGCTATAGTATGCATGATCTAAAATGCTTTCTGTCTAATGGAAATGAGACTGATAAATTTTATTTTATCCTAAGCCAAAAGAGAGCAATGGAAGGCTTTTGAACAGGGGGATTACATTATACTTTTGGAAGATTTTTTTTTTTTTTTGACAGTTGCATGGTAGATAGATCGAAGAAAAGAACAGCTGTAAGCATGCAGCCCAAATTGGAGGATGCAATGAATGTACACAAATTAAATAAGTAAATTACTAAGATTTCTACAGGTTCATTTTAATTTTACCTTTTTTTCATTATAATGTAGAAGACTGGATGCATAGAAACAATTTTAAGTATCATTGGCCTTTCAGAATAGCTTAGTAGATCAAAAAATTCTGAGCATCACAGATAATCTCTAAAAACAAAAACAAACCTTATGGCACAAACTCCAAGACATATAGGGGCTAATTACAACAATTCCCATAACAAAATAACAAATTATGCAAGTGATCAGGAAAAAAAACCAAAATATCAATGGAAGAAAACTCAAACAGCACAAGATTATTCTGTATGCATCAGAAATTACAAGAGAAAAGGGAATAATATACTCTTAAAAAGTAAAGGAAGGGGTAGCTAGGTGGTGTAGTGGATAGAGCACCAACCTTGAAGTCAGGAGAACCTCAGTTCAAATCTGACCTCAGACACTTAACACTTCCTAACTGTGGGACCTCAGGCAAGTCACTTAGCCCCAATTGCCTCAGCAAAAAAAAAAAAGTAAAGGAGCTAAAGCTGTGACCAAAAATAGCATACCCTACTAATACTACTAGTTACTAATACTAATTATCAATTTTAAAATATGGCTGCTCAATAAGAGAAGAGTTTGAAACATTTCTACATGCAAAATATTATTTGACATGCAACACCTGAAGCAACAGAAACAAAAGAAAAGTTAATAAATATAATTACCAAGGACAGCACAAATAACAAAACAAGTTGCTCCATCTCTAGAGATTCTTTTAAAAGGAAAAAAATTAGAAAGGGAAATCTGTGAAAAAAACAAATAACAATAGGACTATTATGAAATTTCTTTGTAGATAATAGAATAAAGAAGAAAGTAGAATTAAAACAAACAAAAAAGACAGTGAATGACAGGCTCAAAATACCAAAATAATAAACATCATATCTCACTCTCTTAGAAGTGAATCAACAAATTATGGGAGTCTGAATCATATAAAAGAACAAGGGAGATAGAAGATAGAAGGGAAAGTGTGATATACCAGTGGTACAAATCAATGATATCAGTGGTAAAAAATAAAAGTAAAATAATTTCTATCCTTTCAGTAAGAAGAAGGCTAATAGGAGAATGTATACAGTGGCATTTGAGAGAGAGATTTAAATAGAAGAAAGAAGAGATCTCAACTCAGTAGTGGGAGAAGGTCCCAATGTAGAACACTTTCATTGAGAAAGATTTCTGTAATGAGAGAAAGGGGCATTACACTGAATATAATCTACAGGAATCTGGTACTTAGACCACTTCCTTTGAGAAAGTGTTGTACCTCTATGAACAATATCTTCGGAAGGACAACTTTAGAAAAATGGACTTCAGAACTACTGAGAATGACATCTAAGAGTGTAGGACATAGACCAAAATTAGAAATTTCACAGCAAATGGGGGATAGAGTTAGAACTGGACTCCTCAGAAAAAATATCTAAGATGGGGCAATGTTTATATCCTCCTTACCTCTTGTGTGCATTGATAATTCTTTTTTTTTTTTTTTTTTTTTTTTTTTTGCTTTTTGCTGAGGCAATTGAGGTTAAGTGACTTGCCCAGGGTCACATGTATTGATAATTCTAAGAGTGAAGTTCAAGAGGAAAAAAAGGAGCAGGAGGAGGCAAGATCTAGGAAGTAATAATACAGAAATTGTTTAGAAGAAACTCAATTGCCACTTTAGAGACTTTAATTCCATGAGGAACACAAACAACCTAAAGGGAATACGTAAGTATAAAGATCAAGAATCAAGGAATAAAAGTTTAGGACATAAAAAAAGAAAAGACAATTAATGAATAGAACATGGTAAAGAATTTTTTTTTTAGAAAAAGATACAGAAATTAAAAAAAACTAACAAACAAATGAAGATGAAGGGGAAGACAAGAGAGGAGATTTTAATAAATTACTTAATTGAGGGGGAAAGGGAGGAAGTGGGGGAGAATTACATAACAATAAAGGAAGGGAGGAAAAGGCACTTATAAATTATGTAAAACTCCCAAATTAGAAAATATTGTGACAAATGGGCAGGAGGAATTGGTAATGAAGAAAGAAAACCTATGGAAATAAGGTTGTCTTAAAGTAGATTAAACATAAATAATTGTAAGGACAAAGCACTATTTCAGAAGAGGAAGAGAAAAATCCTAATCAGAAAAAAAGGCATATTAATGATGCAAATGGATAACCTTTACTCTCATGACTTTAAAAGTGAATGGATTAAACAAGGTTGCTTGAAAAAGCAAAATCATATATAGAATAAAAATGCTGAGCTAGAATAAAATTTACTATACATGAGGTGAACCCAAAAAAGCAAGAGTTACAGTTATCCTATTAGACAAAACCAAATCAAACATACATCAAGAAATTAAGTTATTCTGAAAGGAGCCATAAATACTTAAGTGTTTCAAAATGCCTTAGCTTTTAAATCCATAAAGGAAAAATCAACTGAATTACAAGAAAACATAGAGAATGATACTGTAATAGTAGAATACTTTGATGTCATCCAGTTTTGGAAAATTTAACAGAAAGAGAAACAAAAGGGGAAATATAAAATTGAATTAATTGCTAAAGAAATGAGAGCTAAAAGACATACATCTTTTAAATTGAACCATTAAAGGACATATGTATGTCTTTGCACTAAATGTAACTTAAAAAAAAAAAACTGACCATGTATTAGAGTACAGAAATACTGCAAATAAATGTGAAAAGGCATAAAAAATGAACATATCCATTACAAATACTAACATTAAAAAGTTCATAAAGTAGTTAATTCAGGTAGCATAAATAAAAAAGAAACAAAGTCCTAAATGCAGAGTTAATAATAATATACTAATATAGAAGGAATCAAAGCATAAATCATAGAAACAATTATGTGAAAGACAATGGCAATGATTAAGTAGCATTCCAGAGTTTCTGGGATGCAGCTACTCCTTCTAGGGGCAGCTAGGTGATGTAGAGCACCAGCCCTGAAGTCAGGAGCACCTAAGTTCAAATCTAGTCTCAGACACTTAACACTTCCTAGCTGTGTGACCCTAGGCTAGTCACTTAACTCCAATTGCCTCAGCAAAAACAAACAAAAAAAACAGGATTACAAAGATTAATTTTTTCCCTAACCCTAACCCCTAATTACCTCAGAAAAAAAAAAGAGTTAAAGTAGTCCTTTTAAATCATATTCCTAAATATGTACATTGGTAAACTACAAAAGGAGAAGATTAATTAACTGCATATGCATTTCAAAAATTTAGAACCCCAACAAATTAACAAAACATTATCTTCCTTTCTTGACTCCTTAAGTTGGGTATTCTTTAAAAGATCTGTCTTTGGCTCTCTTTCCTTTCTATATGAGAAATTTTTAGCCTTTTTTTTTTTTTTATCACATATCATTTTGACATTCTGCAGAAGTTCATGGACCTGGGGCAGCTAGGTGGCGCAGTGGATAGAGCACCAGCCCTGAAGTCAGGAGGACCTGAGTTCAAATCTGGTCTCAGACACTTAACATTCCCTAGCTGTGTGACCCTGGGCAAGTCACTTAACCCCAATTGCCTCAGCAAAAAGCAAAAAAAAAAAAAAAAAAAGAAGTTCATGGACCTCTTCTGAGAATAATATATATTTTTTAAATACCTGTTAAAATACATAGGATTGGGAGCAGCTAGATGGTGCAGTAGATAGAGCATCATCCTTGAAATCAGGAGGACCTGAGTTCAAATCTGGCCTCAGCTACTTAATACTTCCTAGCTGTGTGACCCTGGGCAAATCACTTAACTCCTAATTGCTTCAGCAAAAACAAACAAAAAAGACATAGGATTACCAAGATTAATTTTTTCTCCAATCCAGTGTGAAGAACTAATAACCCCTGCTCTTCAAGATTTTCCTTATGGTTCACAACTTGGATTTTCCCCAAAAGGCAAGAATAAAAAGATACTTGACATATAGTATAAATTAGTATGGAACAAGTAACTTTCTTATATACAAAAGAAAGGCTAAACATAAAAGACAGCATGTATTAATAGGAATTGGGACTTAAAATTGTTACACTCTGCTGTTTTATTTAAACCTCATTTAAATATAAAGTAGCTTGTAGATCTACTAATTAGACATTTTAAATTTCACTTTGACTTAGAACTGTCCTCAACTCTCTGTACATGTAAAATGGTCAGTCTTGAACCAATCCTCTTGGTGATTATTTTCTATAATTTGGAAGCTTCCCCTGCCAATAACTCCACCTTGATGGAACTCCAGACTTCTGGACCTTTATAACTCACAAGACTGCTTCCAAGTCTGGACATGTTCATTTCAAGTTATTCATTAACCTAATATAGAAAGAACAAGTACAAAAGAGGAAGGCAAGATCCAGGCTCAGTCTATCCTAGAAGTGACATGTGCTTTAGTTATCATATACAGGTCTACATACATATATTTATATTTATATATACATACATATATCATATACAGGTCTAAATAGGGAAATGGAGGTGGCCATTCTTGAAATGCTACTAGACATAGTCTGAAACACAAAATGTCTGGAGTAAAGGCATTATCAGGTTTGGAGTCTATCTAGAGAGCTATCTATAACTAATTAGAATGACAGCCTCCAGAGGATGTATTCCAAAGGTATTCTTCCAATTCATTTTTTTCTATAGAGTTCTTGTACAAAAAGTATGGCAACCACAGGAAGAGTGTGGGAAACTAATATGATATAGAAACAAACATACAAAGCACACATATGTGTACATATACATGGCTTCATGTGCATATATGTAATATATACAAAGTGTGTGTACATATAACGTGTGAATGTGTATGTGTTTGGTATATACCATGTACACACACTTTGTATTACATTGCATTTGAGTGTGGTGTGTGTGGTGCATTTGAGAAAGATGCAATTATGTGAAAAAATTCTCTGCCTCCTTACCAGTGAGGACCTTAATGCTAGGCTTTTCACCACATAGTCTCTTAGACTGGCCCAGTATCAAGCATTCTTACTCCTTCTGCCTAGCAAATAATCATCAGTGGACATGGCTCTCTTTAACAATGAAATGTTTCAAACCGGTTCCAATTGTTCAGTGAAGAAAGCCATATACACCCAGAGAGAGGGATCTGAATGTGGACCACAACATAACATTCCCATGCTCTCTATTGATGTTTGCTTGCATTGTTTTCCTTCTCAGATTTTTTTTTTCTTGTAGATCCGACTTTTCTTGCACAGCAAGATAACTGTAAAAATATGTATACACATATTCGATTTGTCAAGTATTTTAACATAATTAACACATAGTAGACTTCCTGCCATCTAGGGGAGGGGTGGGGACTGGGGGGGGAATTTGTAATGGAAAGCTTTGTAAGGGTCAATGTTGAAAAATTATCTATACATATGTTCTGCAAATAAAAAGCTTTTATAAAAAAAGATAAAGAAAATAAAATAGAAAGCAAATAGAAAAAAAAAAAAAGAAAATGATCATCAGACAAATATCTAAGCTGGGCCCTGAGGAAGGACTATCCTTGCTGATGAGGGGCCATGAGTAATTAGAGGCCCCCATAGTCAGCAAGAGTCCATACACCAAGCCTCTCACAATTTTAGTCACCTGAACTAACCCCTTGCCACCAGGCCTCGTTGCTAGTCCCCAGCCTTAGCTCATCTTTATAGAAAACCAAATCAATAGCCAAGTTTGACCTGTAAGATGGTGTCTCTTCCTATCAGGAAAATATGACAATCCACTATTCTATGGCTAACAAACTCTTTTTTCCTTCTTTCCAAATCCCTGTGATTTGAAATTGAAGATTGTATCGTTGAGAATTTTGTGTTCTGATACCACTACCCAAGTTATCATCCCAATCTGCTTTAGCTCTTCCTTTTAATGTCTGTTCTCTCTGTGACCTGCCTTTCCACTGTGTCCTCTAAACACCCTGTTCTATTGTTAACAAAATGTCATTTACATTAAACCTTTTCCTCCTACATGTTTTTCATATTCTTGCAATCATGAAAGCCTGGCTTCTTCTGAAAGTCACTGTCTTCTTGGGGCATCTGGTGGATAGACTTCTGGCCCTCCAATCAGTAAGGCCCAGCTTCAAATTTAGCTATGTAACCTGGGGAAATCACCTAAACTCTATTTTCCCTAGTTTCTTCAACTGTAAAATGAGGATAATAATAACACTTACCTTGTAAACTCCGGAGGATCAAAGGAATTTTTACAAAAAGTGTCTAGCACAATGCCTGGCACACAATAGGCACTATATAAATGATTATTCTCTTTCCCCCATCTCCTTCCCTCTCACCCCACCTCCCATTACTCTCTCCAGTACTGAGTACCTTGTGTAAAGCTCCCCAGGCATCATACTTCTATTTCTATACATTTTCTCGTTGACCACCACAGTAATCTCTTCTCCATTCAGATATCCTATTCAGATCCTGATGCCACTTATCTGCCAGCATCTGAGGCATCTCATTTCTTACTCAAGTTCACTACGTAGTTCACATTCCTCTTCTCTATCCCAACCCCTGCCTTTATACTTAGGGATTTCAGTATATATGTTATTGTCCCTTCAAACACCTTGGCTTCTCTATTAACCTCCTCAACTGCTATGACCTATATCTTCTCTCTATTTCAAACATATGGGGGTGAAAAAAAATGAAATTGATCACATCATCACCTACAGTTGTTCCAACTTCATGATCAAGAACTTTGAAATTCTTCTTTTTGATCTTAACTCCCTATCTCTCTATCTCTTGTGTTTCCTGCTTCCTAAATCAATTCTTTCACCTTTTAGTCATTCCCTCCTCCTTGTCTTCCCATTACCTCTACTTTGACCTCATCTTCCTTTCTTTGAAATCTTGATGATAAAGTTGACTTATGCCCTCTAATCTCTTGATAGTTTATATCATCACCTCATCCCTTTCCAAACACCATCTCTGGTTTATCTCCTGCTCTTACTTGCATATGGCTGAATATAGTTAGATGGAGTAACACAATATGTTGACTAAGTTAGAGATAAATTTATTAATTATTATGTAATTAGAATGATCAAACTTGTCCCTGATAAACAAAATGGAAAAATGAAGCTTTTCCCCTTCTTTGAGAGATGGGGGATGATGGGCATAAAATATTACATACACTACCAGACTTGGTTGATGTTCTAGTTAGTTTTGCTGCATTGTTTTTTTTTTTTCCTTTGTTTATTCTTTAAGAGATGGCTCTTTAAGTAGAGGCCAAAGGTAATTGATATATAAACAAAAGTATCAAATTTTTTTAAAAGTTATATTATCTTAACTCCCCTCC
This sequence comes from Myrmecobius fasciatus, assembly GCA_023553655.1. NCBI lineage: Eukaryota > Metazoa > Chordata > Mammalia > Dasyuromorphia > Myrmecobiidae > Myrmecobius > Myrmecobius fasciatus. The sequence continues at coordinate 17,735 of JAJPUD010008855.1, read as the reverse complement.
TCCACTGTTGGATGGCATTCTTTTTATTTTTTCCTAGAAGGTTCCCTATTTTATTCCTCATAGCATTTATTCCAAACTTTGTCTCCTCTCCTCAAGTTACTTTGAAACAGCCACTTGTCAACCCCCTCTTAACACAGGATCTCAAATCCTACTTTGCTGAAAAAATAGTTTATAGATTTAAGAGTTCCCTTGGCTCCTCAGTGTTGCACTTCAAATCACTTCAGTGTCATCTTTTATTCTTTCTCCTTTTGCTTTAGTTTCAGAAAAAGACACCTTTTCCTCCTCTCTAGGCTAGTCTCTCTTGTGTACTTGGTCTTATTTCCTTTGAATGAACTTCTTTGAGAGGTGATGCCTTTAATAATTATCTCTCCTGCTAGTCTTTATTCACTTGCTTCTTCCTATTGTCTAGAAGCATAAAAAGAGTTTTTCTCACTCTAAAAACCAAATAAACATGATCTTTCCATCTCCTTAAACTGTATTTTTCACATCTTGTATAGCTGGATGGGGATTTTGGTCTGTCTCTTTCTTTCCAACCAGAATCCATCTAAAATGGCTGGCAGTTCCCACTACTGGGGACACCCACCCATGTTGCTTTTCCCTTTCATCTCAGCAAAATTAATCTGGAAAGACTTGCCAGCACAAGGACTCTTCTCCCCTTGATTATAAGTAAAAAAAACAAAAAAAAAGTGTTTTTGGAAAAATAAGACAATACTTTTCCTTAAAGAGCCTGCATTCTTACAGATAAGAAACAACATATATAAGAGAGTGAAGGCCCTAAACGTTGTTTTGCTCTGGGAAGTATCAGAGATAGTGGTTGTAAACAATAGGACAAACAAGTGATAGTGAGTGTTCAATTCAATTTAATGAACATTGAAGTGCAAACTATATTCTAGGTATGCAAATAAGAAAAAGAAAGACAGTCCCAGGTCTCAAGGAGCTTTCAACTTAATAGGGGAAGACAACACATAAAAGAGAGTTGAAAGGAGTTGGGAGGCGTCAGGGCATCCACCAATGTAAGAACATGATATTCCTATACAATCAAAATTGAACAGAGTCACTGATGGAAAATGGAGAGTTACTAGAAAGTTCTGAGTTCTCTATAAAAGGAGGGCTTTGATAGGAGTTTAAAGCTCTACCCTCAAGCCCTCTAATCAGAGAAGAGAGTAAATGGAAGGAGAAGTAGCAAAAGCTGAGTTAATCTGCATAGAAGGAGGTGTCAGATGATCATTTAATTCTAGTATAGACATAGTGTTTCCATGGAATCAAAAACCATTGATGAGAAATGGAGACAACCAATTAATGGGCATCTTCCATTTCCAGAAGCAATGATAATATTGATTTCATTATGGTTCTTAGAGAAAGAGATGGAAAGTGTTATAAAATAGTTTGGAAAATGACTAGGGCTTAGAGGGCATGGATTCATCTGTGGCTATCTCATTAATCAGGAGAGTTAACCTCAGGTCAGGAGTTCTGCAACACACTTGTATACAATCTATGTAGAAACCCCTCAAAGGATATAGTATGGGGTGATTTCCAGTTCAGGAAATGTAAAGCAATATTCCAAGAGGCAGAGCAGGATGTTTGGATTACTGTACTCCCAAGTACAGTAGAAGATTTGACATAAAAATCCTGACACTAACCATCTAGGCCATATGAGTCTCAGTTTTCCCTTCAATTAAGTGGGAGAATCAGCACGAACTAGTGAATAGAGAACTAGGTTAGAGCCAAGAAGATCTGGATTCCTGTAATTATATTACTTTGGACAAGTCCCTAACTTTTTCTGTTAGGTGGTGCAGCAGGAGGAGTGCTGGGCTTGGAGTCAGGAAGACCCAACTTTGAATTCAGTTTCAGACACTTCCTAGCCATATGACTTCAGCCAAGTCACTTAAACCTATTTGATTCAATTCCCTCAACTGTAAAATGGTGATGATAATAATAATAATAACCTCCCAGGGTCATTGTAAAGAATGAATGAAATAATATTTGTAAAGTGCTTAGCACAGTGCCTGGAACATAGCAGGTATAATAGTATGGGGGGTATAAATAGTAGTAGAAAGTAATATGTAGCAATATAAGATAGTATATGGTAATATGTTATAGTACAAATGCCAGCTGTCATTATTATTATTTTATTCTAAGATATGAATTCACGGAATAATTGTAGATCTCAAATATAAAGGGAATTTCCTTTCAGTTCTGAAATCACAGGGACAGCTAAGTGGTACAGTGGATAGAATGCTGGATCTGGAGTCAGGAAGACCTAATTCAAATTCAACCTCAGACACTGTCTAAGTGTGATCCTGAAAAAAGTCACCTATCCCTGTTTGTCTCAGAGTCCTCATCTGTACCATGAGCTGGAGAAGGAAATGGCAAACCATTGCCATATCTCTGCCAAGAAAACCCCAAACGGGGCTGCTAAGAATTGGACATGATTGAACAACAACAAAAATGAAATCACAGGTACCAAACACCAACAGAAAAGCAATCATCATAATGTCTACATTACTAATCTTATAAGCTTATTGGGTCACTGTGAATAAATTACTTAATAAATTTTAAAATTCCATTTATTTGCCAAATTAATACTTTTGTTCCATGATAATATAATTTTTCATCTTAGATCCAACTACTAGTCTTCTGTAAATGAGAGGATTTCACTTAATTCTTGCTTATTTTGGGGATTATGATTCTAAAGCTGTAAAGTACTTTAGAAATACATCATACTCCATTCATTCACTTTGAGGGTGGAGAGAGAATAAATTAGAAGAGCAAGGACTCTTTAAATAAAGTAGGGAGTCAGCATTTGAACCCAGGACTTGAGATTCCAAAGTCAGTACTGTTTTTATTATATTTCTTTGATTGATAAAATAATTTCTATCTCTAACATCAGCCTATATTTCTAGGGTTACAGATCCTTTCTCTTGGTTTTAGTTTCTTCATCTGTCAAAGGAGGGAGTTGTAAAAAAGGACATAGAAGCACCTTCTGACTTTTAGATTGTAACAAGACCTCCTGGGTTTCTGCCTGTGAGGTCTGATGGACTAATGCATTACATTTGGAAACCAGAAGGAAGTGTAAAATGGAAACATGAAGCCAATAGTCACTTGGATAGGCTCAGGGTCCTGTTTTGTGACTTAATATTTGAGTAGTGTGAGCCACCATTTTAAGAAACCTGGATCCACTTCAATGTCTTTTCATTGTACAAGTTCCAACTCAAAAGGTCCATCCTTTCCAAAACTTTCATTTGCTTGCTATTATAGCCTATTGTTTATTGGAGCAGCTAGACAGTGAAACTTGGGTAAGATATGTCCAGCGATCAAGTGTTTGGAAAAGTTACACTATGAAAAGAGGGTTACTCCCTAAAGAGAATACTTATTTAATAAGATTTATTAACTATAGCATTTATTCATTCAGAAAGAATCCTAGAAACAATCAAAGCAGATAAATGTTTATTCAAGCAATACAAGAGATGAGAAACTATGCACTTGGGTGATTTGCTTCAATTGGCCACACACATCATGAATGATAAAACAGGAGTGACATAACCCTGCATTAAGAATCAGAAGACTTGGGTTCCAATTCTGGCTCTTTCCCTTACTAGCTGTGTGGCCTTAGGCAAGTGACTAAAACTCTGAGTTTCATTTTCTTCTTCTATAAAATGGAAGTAATACATACCTATTTTTTAGATTTTTTTTTTAGATATTATGAAGATCAAATAAAATAATGCATGATACAAATAATCCAGACGACTGAATCTGTAACCAGAGAACCTGAGTTTGAATTCTAGCTCCGATAATTATAACCTGAGTAATTTGGGGGGGCAATTAAGTCCCTTTACTTCTATGGACTTCAGTTTAAATGTTAGGAACATAGACTAAATTATCTCAAAGATCTCTTCCAGCTCTAGACTGTATGATCCTAGAGAATGCAATAGCATTCTATTTCATAGAATCTGAAAACTGAAAGTGACTTCAAAGGCCATCTGGTTCAATTCATTTTTTTAAAAAGAATCCCATTTTTTCTTAACAACCACAACAAATTGTCATCAAGCTTTCACTCAAATATCTCTAGTGGAAAAGAACCCATTCCATTTTTTTTTCACTGCTTCAATTCAACCAACCATTCAAAAAGTATTTATTAAATAATTGCTATATTCCAGATGATGAGGATACAAATACAGAAATACCTGCTTTTAAGAAACTTATATCCGGTGAGATAGGAGAACAAGTTCAAAGTAAATATCAGGTGATAGGGATGGGTGGTACTTAATACTGAAATTATCAGAACAGACTTCATGTAGAAAGTGGTACTTTCCTTTGAAATAAACAAGCAATTCTAAGAAGTAGGGGTGAGGGGGAAATGTATTCCAAAAATGGGGCACAGATGTCACAGTGACAGAAGATAGAGTGTCTCATGCAAGGAATAAGAAGAAGGCCAAATCACCTGAAAACATAATATGCATGAAGGGGAATAACAAGGCTGGAAATGTTGATTGGATTAAGATAGTGATGTATTTTAAAAATCAAATAGTTTATATTTACTCCTCTAAGTAATAAAGAGCTGATGAAGTTTACCGAGGGAATCAGTGCAGTAAAATCTGTACTTTAGGAAAATCATTTTGGCAGTTCATTGGAGGATAGATCAATGTAGGAAGAGATTTCAGGTAGGATGATCATTGAAGTCATCCAGGAAAAAAGTGAGAAGGGCCAGAAGTAGAATAGTGGCAGTGTTAGGGGGTGGAAGTGAAGAAGGGTTTGTATCATATTAGTGAGAAGTTTTTAAAGTAGAACTTTGGCATCTTTGTGGAGAGTAGATTGGAGAGGGGAGACTTGAGGAAATCAGGAATTAGGAAGCTAGTGCTTCCAGGAGGTTTTTTATTACACAAGCCCCTGAGAGAAGTAATAAAGTTCTAAACTAGGAGTGGTGACTATGTAAGTAGAGTGAAAGGAATAGATGTGAGAATTCAGCTAGCCAGCTCATCTTGGTCACATGTCATTTTGTTGCAGAGAGAGCTTAAGGTGGTGATGGGATAGTGGGCAAATATGAGGAAAAAACAAGAAGCAAGAACAGAACCAAAAAGAACATCAGAGGTCACTGAGCTATCCAGACTTTTTAGTGTTTCCCTTTTTTTCTCTCTGGCTAATCACCAATCTGCAGGAAGGAATATAAGTTGTATGAGGGTACACATATGAATGTTCATGTGTGTATGCACGTGCACACACATGGCATTTGTGTGCATGTGCATGTGTGTGTGTATCTGTGTGTGTGTGTGTGTGTATTCCTTGAGTTGTCTAAATGGGCCCATAACTATATTGTTGAATTATCCAGAGTAAAAGTAGATTTGACTATTAGAGAATGAAGTACTGTGTCATAGATTCATTTAGAATTACAAGTCTGATTGTGCTGATTGAGTCTCAGAAATATGCTCTTGTTGAGAGTCACCAGCTCACAATCCTAGGCAGTCATTAAGGTGGTAAATGCTAGTCACAGAGAGTATCAGGTCTATAAAAAGGGACCACAGCCAAATAACAGCTCAGTCTTGTGGATACACCAGACAGAAGCCTTCAGCCCATGCAGCATCTTTTCAGCCACATCTGTTCACTTGAATGGCAACACCATCATTAGTTTCCCATACAAAGGATAAATGTTAGAAATGGCAGGGATCTTGATGCAGCCCCTTTGTTTTGTTGTTGGGGTAACAAAAGCTAAAGAAAGAGAAAAAAATGATCCAATGTCATATCCCTAGTTAGTGGCACAGGAAAAAAAAAGTTTGAAACTGATTGCTTTAAAAAAATTTAGCATCATTTATACCTTATGAGATGATATTCTCTCTTTAGCTTTCTAAGAATATTTGCAGTGTTTGGACAAACCATAGTGAAGTATTATTGCTGTTTTATGACTATCAGCCCCATTAACATTTTAAGCAATAATATTTGTACCTAAAAAATGAAAATCTCCTCCATATTCTTCCCAACATACCTGTTAATATTTAGAAAAGACCACTGAAATATGGCTGAGTTTTGGACTTTCAATGCTTCTTTGGGCTGGCAGATATTTGGGGAACATGTATCTTTTCCCATAAATAATCAACCCATCTGCAGAACATTCAGTTAGTCTACTTCATCCATTTTTAGGCATATTGTGTCTTGCCTTTCTTCAGGGGATTCATCAATCCATGCTTTGGATGCATTGTGTTCTGCAGATGGTGTTTCTGTTGAGTAGATCCCAAGATTTAAGACTGAAGAGTAAAATGTTACATGAAGAGTTATTTCCTTTTAAAAACATCCCATAGATTGGTTCATTTCCAGCCTCTAGCCTTGACATGTTCAAAGGATGGGGCTTTTCTGCTGAGGAGGCCTCTCAGAGTTGGAGGACTCTTTGTCCTTGGCATATCATCTCACTGTGCCCACAGCAGGAACAAGACATATATCTCTTTTCTGACTTTTTCAAGCAACCCTAGCCAGGCATTCTGAAATACTACCAAGTCAATCTTTTATTCAATCATCCCTGGCTCCAGGGGCATGGAAATTAGCCACAATACTATTCCAACTTTAAAATTATTCCTGGGGGATTTGCCCTTGTTGATAGTTCAGGGATCTCTGATTTTTATCTGTCCATTTTCCCCTCTACTGATGGATATGGCAACTTCTCCACACCTTATTACATGGTTTTCATAAATTTTTTGGCCAAAAACTCATTCCCTGAGGACCAATCTACACAGGATGAGCCTTTCTAGGATTAGTTAGGTTGATCCTTAGATGACAGGCATGTACCCAAATAAATTTAGTACATATTCAAACAAGTGCATAGGAGAGGTACAAAAAAAGCTCAGTGAAAGATCCAAGACCTGGCAGTAAGGACAGAGGGAAATAGGAGAAGGCTTCATTAAGAAAGACATTTGAGGTCATGAGCTAATAGACTACAGAAAGTAGAGACAGCAACCCATGGGTGACAAAGAGCCATGAAGCACTATGAGGCAGAGATCTTGGATTCCAAAAACACAGAAGAAGCTTTGTTTCCTGGAGAGGATGAAATTCGGTGCCACTGTTGCAAAGAACATTAAACTCTTCACAAAATCATATCTCTATTGGTAGGCTACCCCACAATCCTTTTAGCTGGACCCCAAGGGAAAGTCCTTGAAGTATGAGGACTTTCTGAAGAAGCATGAAGACATTCTGCAGAGACTATGTGTGGGAATGAGAATCACCCTCTATTTCAGAGACATGGGTGCCCAGATCATCCATCAGTGTTCTGGTCAGAATATGTGGACTCTCACCTTACTTATCTGTTGTTCCACTCCCCAGTTCCCTTCATCTATGTTTACAAGCAAAAGTTTAGGTCCAGTATGGTTCTTCAAGCCTGTGTCTTTTGCTCATTCTTCTATGAAGCACTTATGGGAGAATCTTGTTCATTGCTTCTCTCACAGATCTATACCCTGAAAGACATCTTCAAGAACTATACTGTATGCATGGCCTCTTACTAACAGCTAGCATTTATAAAAGCAGATTTGAAATTTGAAAAGCACTTTACAAAGAGTATTTCATTTGATCCTTATCTGGAAGGTAGATACTTTTATTATTCCCATTGTACAGGTGAGGAAAATGAGTCAGGCAAAGATTAAATAACATGCCCACAGTAAGTCCCTATGGCTGGATCTAAACTCAGTCAGGTCTTTCTGATTCCAGGACCAGGGCTCCATCCATTGTGCCTCTTAGTTCTCAACCTTATTATTTCCCCAAAATATGGTGGTCAGCATGAGAGATTGGCTCTTGACATCTTTGTTTTGCTATGTAGATAACATCTCCATTTACATCATCTTGAAAATCTGCACTTGGCAGATTCAAAAACCTTAAAGATACCTTACAGGATCAAGAACCCCTTCTTGTGATCCCTGTTGATAGTGTCCCAGTTACACATGTGAGGAAGAGTCCTGCATCAAGTTTGCCAAGCTGACCATGTGGCTCTTTTCTTCCTTAGAGGCTTCATCCAAATGATCATTTGGGCCAAATGAAAGCACCAGAGCTACCCGAAAGAGTTCTAAAACTACCTCCCACCCCATTATCCCTTTCCTTTTGCAAACTGCCCTGCTTAAAATAAATTCTCCCCTTTCTGAATTTCAGTAGAGAGCCCCATATTTTGTGTCCCAAGTAGGACACAGGACTCCCCTCACACTACTAACTAGGAGACATTTCAGTTCTTCCTGGGACAAAGAACTTGACTCTCATCTATTAGCCTCATTAAAATAGAATATGGCCCCTGAAAGGAAAGTGCAAGACTTGGAAAGTCTTATATTTTCTGACTACAGTAAAAAAGGAATTTGAGCTGGGTCTTGAAGACTGATGAAGGAATAGAATGGTTTGATGAGAGGAGGAAGGATAAGACAGAATATGAAATAGAATAGGGTTAGGGTTGATAAGACTGAGAAGGTAGTTTAGAAACACATTGTGAAGTAATTATCTTGAGTACTCTAACTACTTCTAAAATATCCTATGGACTATGTATTATTGTAAGAAATCTCCCCTTCCTCCTGATTCCTCTATTTCTGTTCCTGGCTATGCCATTCTTCCAATATCCTAGGCTTTATCAGCCCTTTGAACTTTTTGATGGGCATTAGTATGTGTTATTTTTTTACATCATCATAATTTTGCCAAATATCCCTCTGTTTCTCCCGAGAGTCATGCCATATAACAAGAGAGAGACAGAGAGACAAAAACAAAGAGACAGAGAGAGACAGAGACAGAGAGAGAAAGACAGAGAGACGAAGACAAAGAAAGACAGAGAGAGACAGAGACAAAGAGAGACAAAGACAGAAAGAGACAGAGAGACAGAGAGAGAAATATAACTAATTGTGAAAGGACCAGTGTCTCCCTTTGTTTCTTTCCACCTACAGTATGTACTAAAAGAAGACAAAATTAACCCAGGGACCTCCTGGCTTCATGGACAGCTTGGAGCATAAAAATGGCAGCCACATGAAGTTTAAGCCTCTCAGACCTGAGAGTGCCCAAGATAATTCAAGTTGCTGTACTCCAATAACCTAACCAGATGAGTTTTCATATAGAGCAACCAGTCTAGAGAATTTAGTACTATTGGATACTTCTTGTGTGTCCTTGCTATGTTAGGCGAATACCAACCTCTTTTTATAAATTATTTGTTTCATTGTATCTCAAACTTATGAGTGTTTTATTGTATCTCAAACTTGATTCTGACTTAAGAGAATACCGGCAAGAGAGTCATGTCTGCAAAACTAACCAATATATTGAAAAGATATAGAAATATATACAATGTACAAGACTTGTGGAACTCCCATTTCTGCAAAAGTGTGGGGTAAGATGACTTTTAGTATTTTTTTTCTTTTGAACAAGGTTTTCCCTTAAGAATTTAGCAAGATTCACTTGGGGGTGTGTGTGTGTGTTTTCTTTCCATTTTCCATTGTAGTATATAAGGTTTTCTTGACTATTCTTCCTTCACTCTGCACCAGGTCATGTAGATCTTTCTCTATCTGTATTCTTTTATATGTATCTATACTATATCTATATCTATATAATTTCTTATTAAACAGTAATATTCCATTAGATTCATGTATCACAGTTTGTTTAGCCATTCTCCAAATGAAGGATATTTATTTTGTTTCCAATTTTTTGCTATTCCCCCAAAAAGTGCTGCTATAAATATTTTGTAATGTATGGAATTTTCTTCTATCAATGGTTTCCTTGGGGTTTAGGTCTATTAGTGAAATCTCTGGTTCAAGGACAACTGGTATTTTAATTATTTAATTTACATAATTACACATTACTTTCCAAAATGATTATACTGATTCACAGCTTCACCAACAATGCCTATATTCCCACAGTCTCTCCTACACTGAATATTGACATATTTTTCATCTTTAGCAACTTCAAGGTGTGAGGTAAAACATCAGTTATTTGCATTTTTCTTTTTTATTAATGATTTTAAGTATTCTTTTACATGGCTGTAATTAATACCTTTAATTTCTTTTGAGAACTCTTAGTTTAAATATTTTGATCACTTATGTATTGGGAAATGTCAATTGTCTATATATCTTTGATAATAAACACTTAGAGAAATTTGATTATGTAGTTTTCAGTTTTATATAATCAAAATTATCTGTTTTATTTTTTGTAATGACCTCTATTCCTTGTTTGTTTAAAATATCTTCAATCCTTAACTGTGATTTTCCCCTTCTAATTGTTAATTGATCTTTCAAATATGATCTTTAGTATTAATACTATCCATTTAGAATGCACTTTTGAGTAAATCTGACATTGATCTAAGCCTAATTTCTATCCGTTTTCCCACCAGTTTTAATCTAAAAGGCAGTTCTTTCTTTTATTTTTTTTATTAAAAGCTTTTTATTTACAAAACATATGAGTGATTTTTCCACATTGACCTTTGCAAAACTTATTTTTGTTCCAAGCTTTTCCCCTCCTTCCCCCTACTCCCACCCCAGATGACAGGTAATCTAATACATGCTAAATATGTTAAATTATATGACAAATCCAATATATGAATATACATCCATATAGTTATCTTCCTGCACAAGAAACATCAGATCTAGAAAGAGAGGGAAAAAAAAACAACCTAAAAAGGAAAACAAAATGCAGGGAAATATTCACAGAAAGTGTTAAAATGCTGTATTGTGGTTCACATTCAGTTCCCTCAGGTCTCTCTCTGGATGTATATGACTATCTTCATCACTGAGCAATGGGAACTGGTTTGAATCATATCATTGTTGAAGGGAACCATGTCCATCAGAATTGATCATAGTATAGTATTGTTGTTGCCATGTATAATGATCTCCTGGTTCTGCTGATTTCACTCAGCATCAGTTCATGCAAGTCTCTCCAGGCATCTCTGAAATCATCCTGCTGGTCGTTTCTTACAGAACAATAATATTCCATAATATTCATATACCATAATTTATTCAGCCATTCTCCAATTGATGGGGATCCATTCAGTTTCCAGTTTCTTGCCACTACAAAAAGGGCTGCCACAAACATTTTTGCACATATGGGTCCCTTTCCCTCCTTTAAGATCTCTTTGGGATATAGGCCCAATAGACACACTGCTGGGTCAAAGGGTATGCACAGTTTGATAACTTTTTGAGCATAGTTCCAAATTGCTCTCCAGAATGGTTGGATCCATTCACAGTTCCATCAACAATGTATCAGTGTCCCAGTTTTCCCACATCCCCTCCAACAGTTATCATTATCATTTCCTGTCATTTTAGCCAATCTGACAGGTGTGTAGTGGTATCTCAGAGTTGTCTTAATTTGCATTTCTCTAATCAATAGTGATTTGGAGCACCTTTTCATGTGACTAGAAATAGTTTCAATTTCTTCATCTGAAAATTGTCTATTCATATCTTTTGACCATTTATCAATTGGAGAATGGCTTGAATTCTTATAGATTTGAGTCAATTCTCTATATATTTTAGAAATGAGGCCTTTATCAGAACTTTTGAATGTAAAAATATTTTCCCAGTTTATTGCTATCCTTTAAATCATCTGCATTCATTTTGTTTGTACAAAAACTTTTTAACTTGATATAGTCAAAATTATCTATTTTGTGATTAATGATGATCTCTAGTTCTTCTTTGGTCACAAATTCCTTTCCCCTCCACAGGTCTGAGAGGTAAACTATCCTACATTGTTCTAATTTGTTTATAATATCATTCTTTATGTCTAGATCAGGAATCCATTTCAACCTTATCTTGGTATATGGTGTTAGGTGTGGGTCAAAGCCTAGTTTCTTCCATACTAGTTTCCAATTTTCTCAGCAGTTTTTGTCAAATAGTGAGTTTTTATCCCCAAAACTGGGGTCTTAGGGTTTATCAAACACTAGATTACTATTGTCATTGAGTATTTTGTCCTGTGAACCTAACCTATTCCAGTGATCCACTACTCTATTTCTTAGCCAGTACCAAATGGTTTTGATCACCACTGCTTTATAATATAGACCACTGCTTTATAATATAGTTTTAGATCGGGTACAGCTAGGCCACCCTCATTTGCTTTTTTTTTTTTTTTTCATTAATTCCCTTGAAATTCTTGACCTTTTGTTTTTCCAGATTAATTTTGTTGTTATTTTTTCTAGGTCAGTTAAATAATTTCTTGGGAGTTTAATTGGTATAGCACTAAATAAATAGATTAGTTTAGTATTGCCATATTTATTATATTCGCTCGACCTATCCAAGATCACTTGATATTTTTCCAATTGTTTAGATCTGACTTTATTTGTGTGGAGAGTGTTTTGTAGTTTTGCTCATATAGATCCTGACTTTCCCTTGGCAGATATATTCCCAAATATTTTATACTATCAAAAGTTATTTTAAATAGAATTTCTCTTTGTATCTCTTGCCGTTGCATTTTGTTGGTGATGTATAAAAATGCTGATGATTTATGTGGATTTATTCTGTATCCTGCAATTTTGCTAAAGTTGTGGATTAATTCTAATAGTTTTTTAGTTGATTTTAGGGTTCTCTAAGTAGACCATCATATCATCTGCAAAGAGTGATAATTTGGTTTCCTCATGACCTACTCTAATTCCTTTAATCTCTTTTTCTTGTCTTATTGCCAAGGCTAGCATTTCTAATACAATATTGAATAGTAATGGTGATAGTGGGCAACCTTGTTTCACCCCTGATCTTATTGGGAATGATTCCCGTTTATCACCATTACATATTATGCTAGCTGATGGTTTTAACTAGATGCTACTGACTATTTTAAGGAAAAGTCCATTAATTCCTACACTCTCTAGTGTTTTTAATAGGAATGGATGTTGGATTTTATCAAATGCTTTTTCTGCATCTATTGAGATTATCATATGTTTTTTGTTAATTTGGTTATTGATATAGTCAATTTATGCTAATAGTTTTCCTAATATTGAACCATCCCTGCATTCCTGGTATAAATCCTACTTAGTCATGGTGTATTATTCTGGGGATGATTTTCTGTAATCTCTTTGCTAATATTTTATTTAAGATTTTTGCATCAATATTCATTAGGGAGATTGGTCTATAATTTTCTTTCTCTGTTTTTGTTTTACCTAGTTTAGGTATCAGTACCATGTCTGTGTCATAAAAGGAATTTGTTAGGAGTCCTTCATTCCCTATTTTTTCAAATAGTTTATATAATATTGGAGTTAATTGTTCTTTAAATGTTTGGTAGAATTCACATGTAAATACATCTGGTCCTGGGGATTTTTTCTTAGAGAGATGATTAATGACTTGTTCTATTTCTTTTTCTAAAATGGGACTATTTAAGTAATTTATTTCCTCTTCTGTTAATCTGGGCAATCTATATTTTTTTGTAGATATTCCTCCATTTCACTTAGGTTATCAAATTTATTGGCATAAAGTTGGGCAAAGTAACTCCTGATTATTGCTCTAATTTCCTCTTCATTGGTGGAAAGTTCTCCCTTTTCATTTTTGAGACTAACAATTTGATTTTCCTCTTTCCTTTTTCTAATCAAATTAACTAGAGGTTTATCTATTTTGTTGGTTTTTTCATAAAACCAACTTTTAGTTTTATTTATTAATTCAATAGTTTTTTTTACTTTCAGTTTTACTAATCTCTCCTTTTATTTTTAGGATTTCAAGTTTGGCATTTGATTGGGGGTTTTTAATTTGTTCTTCCTCTAGCTTTTTTAGTTGCAAGCCCAATTCATTGATTTTCTCTTTCTCTATTTTATGCAAATAAGCATCTAGAGATATAAAATTTCCCCTTATTACCGGTTTGGCTGTATCCCACAAATTTTGGTATGTTGTCTCATTATTGTCATTCTCTTGGATGAAATTAGTAATTATGTCTGTAATTTGCTGCTTCACCCATTCATTCTTTAGGATGAAATTATTTAGTTTCCAATTGCTTTTTGGTCTATTTTTTCCTGGCCTTATATTGCATGTGATTTTTATTCCGTCATGATCTGAAAAAAGTACATTTATTATTTCAAGGCAGTTCTTTTTAAAATAAGATTGTTGTACACTGGATTATTGAGTTATATTGTCTGATTCTAGTGTTATTTTTTCCCTCTTGTCTGTCTGATCTCCCTCTTTGAGGACTGCTACTTTAGAATATAGTTTGAAGCCTTGAAGTGCTATTCTTCTTTTGTTCCTCCCTTTTTCACAACTTCCCTTAATGTTCTAGATCTTTTTTCTTTCTTTCTTTCTTTTTTCTTCCTTTCATCCTTCCTTCTTTTCTTTCTTTCTTCCTTACTTCCTTTCTTCCTTTCTTTCTTTTTTGCTGAGGCAATTGTGGTTAAGTGACTTGCCCAGGGTCACACAGACAGAAAGTGTTAAGTGACTGAAGCTAGATTTGAACTCAGATCCTCCTAACTTCAGGGCTGGTGCTCCATCTACTACACCAACTAACTGCCCCTAGATCTTTTTTCTAATGAATTATTCATTTCCAATGCCAAAATGGTAGAGTGAGGATGGAAACCTCTGAAGCCTTACTGAATTAAACAATCAAATAACTTCCTCAGAATTGATCTAAGAGCAGGGAATCAGCTTACCATCCTGACAGGAAAAGTCTGTCTCACAGGAGTGAGAGGGGAGTATAGTAGCTAGCTTCACAGCAAAGCAGTCAAAAAGCAAAACCCTTCCCTCCTGCAAACCAGCAGCTTGAAAAGCAAGTGAGCAGTTTCTGCCTCACAAGACTCCATTCTCTAGCACAAGTCATCACGTTGTTCTTAATTCCATTGCTGACCAGTAAAGAAGTCCCGCTATAAGGCTGGCCAATAGCAAGACCTCACTCCTGGGGCCTTCCAGAAAAAAAGGCACTGTTTCCATAACAACCCAGACCTAGGGCTGGCCAGAAGCTAAATCCCATGCCCAGGGGAAGCCAACAGGAAGAAAGCAATCCCTCCTCCAATAGAAGCCAGAAGGGTAGTCTACCTTCCAGTGAAAACAAACAGCTATGCCCTAAAACCCAGTGAAAGCTAGCAGTAAGATTCAGGGCCCCAGTGCAAAAATCATGGGACAATGAAGAACCAAAGCCCAATTCTCACATTAAAAACACTAAATCACAAAAAAGGCAGGAAAAAACAGGCAAACAACAACAAAAAGCTTGCCTATAAAAAGTTACTATGATGACAGGAAAGATCAAAGCATAAACTTAGAAGAGGACAAGTATCAAAATGGCTACATGTAAAACCTTGAAGAACAATGTAATTTGGTCTCAGGACCAAAATAGAATTCCCAGAAGAACTTTAAAAGAATTTTAAAAGGCAAATTAGAGAAATAGAAGAAAAAATTGGGAAAACAAATGAAAGTGATACAAGAGAATCATGAAAAAAAAAAGAGTCAATAACATGGGAAAAGAAATACAAAAATTTACTGAGGGAAATAACTCTCTAAAAAATAAAATTGACCAGATGGAAAGGGAAGTGCAAAAGCTCACTGAAGAAAATAATTCCTTAAAAATTAGAATTGAACAAGTGGAAGGTAATGACTCTATGAGATGTCAAGATAGATAAAACAAAATCAAAAAAAGTTTTTAAAAAAGGAGAAAATATAATTTTGCATTGAAGAACAATTGACCTAGAAAATAGATCCAGGAGAAGATAATATAATAATTATTAGACTACTCCAAAGCCATCACTTAAAAAAAATCCTGGACAACATCTTTCAAGAAATTATCAAAAACTGTCCTGACATATTAGAACTAGAGGGAAAAAGAAAAATTGAAAGAATCCACTGATCACCACCTGTAAGAGATCCCAAAATGAAAATTCCCTGGAATGTCAAAGCCAAATTCCAGAGTTTATAGATCAAGAAGAAAGATACTGCAAGCAGTCAAAAAGAAACAATTAAAATATTGTGAAGCTACAGTCAGAAATTACACAGGATTTGGCAGCTTCCACTTAAACAACCAGAGGGCTTGCACTAAGATATAGTGGAAAGCAAAGGAGTTAGCATTACAACCAAGAATCACCTACTCAGCAAAATTAAATATAATGTTTCGGGGCAGGGGTGGGGAGGGAATGGATGTTTAATGAAATAGAGGACATTCAAGGCAGTGATAATTAAAAGAGCAGAGTTGAATAAAAATTTGACTTCCAAATACAAGACTCAAGAGAAACATAAAAATGTAAAAAAACAAGAAAAAGAAAACATAAAACATGAATTATTACTATAAGAGTAATTAGAAATATACACACATAGAGAGTACGGATATAGTGATTTGTTGGGATGATACCCCCCCAAAATCATAAAAACAGAGAAAAGAAGATTGCACTGAAAGAAGAAGGGGGGGATTGAATAGGGTAAATTATCCTCCATAAAAGAGGCATGAAAGAGTTACTACAATTGAGGGTAAGATGGTGAAGGTGGCAGGCAAAGTTTATACCTTGCTTTCATCAATATTGGCTCAAATAAAGAATAATATGCATTCTCATTTGGGTATAGCAATCTATCTTACCGTATAAGGAAGTAAAAAACAAACAAACAATGAGGAATAATAAAAGAGAATGAATGATAAAGAGGAGGGTATGGTGGGGAAGGTTGTGATCAGAAATAAAACACTTGTGAAAAGGAAAAGGTTGGGAATAAGAAAGAAGGTGGGGATAAACAAGAGAAAAATAGCATGGAGGGGAAAACACAGTTATCATAACTATAAATGTGAATGGGATGATCTTACCCATTAAATGGAAGCAAATAACAGAATGGATTAAAAACCAGAATCTTACAATATGCTGTTTACAAGAAACCTTGAAGCAGAACATGGGTAAAGGTAAGGGACTGGAGCAGAATTTATTACGTTTCTTTCAGCTGAAGAAAAAAAAAAAAAGGAGTAGCAATCATGATCTCAGACAAAACAAAAGCAAAAAATGGATCTAATTAAAAGAGATAAGGAAGGAAAATATGTCTTGCTGAAAGGTATCATAAGCAATGAATTCATATAAGTACTAAATATATAGGCATCAAATGGTATAGCATCTAAATTTTTGAAGGAGAAATTGAATGACTTACAGGGGGAAATAAAATCATATTAGTGAGGAATCTTAACATCCCTCTCTCAGATAAATATAGCCAAAAAGTAAACAAGAAGTTAAGGAGATAAAAAAAAATTCTGGAAAAGTTAAATACATTAGATTTCTGGAGAAAATTGAATGGGAATACCAGGGAATATATCTTTTTCTCAGCAGTATATGGCATCTATACAAAAATTAGGTCATTAAAAACCTCACAACTAAATGCAGAAAAGCAGAAATAATAAATGCATCCTTTTCAGAATATAATACAATAAATATTACATGCAATAATTACATTCAACAATGGAAAGAGAGGTTAAAAATTAACTGGGAATTAAATAATCTAATCATAAAAAATAATTGGGTCAAAGAACAAATCACAGAAACAATAATTTCATTAAAGAAAATGACAATAATGAGACAACCTATGGTATGCAGCCAAAGCAGTACTTAGGGGAAATTTTATATCATGAGTTGCTTGCATTAATAAAATAGGGGAAAAGCAGATCAATGAACTGGGTGTGCAACTAAAAAAAAAAAAAAACTGGAAAAAGAAATTTAAAATCCCCAATTAAACACCAAATTGTAAAAAAAAAAAAAACCCAAATCAAAAGATATATTAGTAAAATTGAAAAAAATGAATAATAAAAACTGGTTTTGTAGGGGTAACTCCAATAAAATAGATGACTCATTGCTTAATTTGATTAGAAAAGGAAATAAAAAAACCAAATTACTGGTATGAAAA
>JAJPUD010008854.1:44425-64025 GCA_023553655.1 Myrmecobius fasciatus | reverse complement strand
TAATAAATTTGAGTCAATTTTCTATATATTTTATAAATGAGGCCTTTATCAGAACATTTAAATGTAAAAATGTTTTTCCCGTTTATAACTTCCATTCTAATCTTGTCTGCATTAGTTTTGTTTGTACAAAAACTTTTTTAACTTAATATAATCAAAATTATCTATTTTGTCATCAATAATGATCTCCAGTTCTTCTTTGGTCACAAATTCCTTCCTCCTCCAGAGATTTGAGAGGTAAACTATCCTATGTTCTTCTAATTTTTTTTAATATTCTTTATTTTGGTATTTTGGTATACATTATTAAATGTGGGTCAATGCCTAGTTTCTGCCATACTAGTTTCCAATTTTTCCAACACTTTTTGTCAAATAGTGAATTCTTATCCCCAAAGCTGGAGTCTTTGGGTTTGCCAAACACTAAATCACTATAGTCATTGACTATTTTGTCCTGTGAACCTAACTTATTCCACTGATAGACTACTCTATTTCTTGGCCAGTACCAAATGGTTTTGATGACTGTTGCTTTATAATATAGTTTCATATCTGGTACAATTAGTCTACCTTCCTTTGTACTTTTTTCATTAATTCCCTTGAAATTCTTGACTTTTTGTTCTTCCAAGTGAATTTTGTTGTTATTTTTCTAGGTCTGTAAAGTTTCTTGGGAGTTGGATAGGATAACACTAAATAAATAGATTAGTTTGGGTAGTATTGTCATTTTTATCATATTATATATAATATGTCATATTATATACTCAACTTATCCAAAAGGACTTCATATTTTTCCAATTGTTTAGATCTGACTTTGTGTGAAAAACATTTTGTAGTAGTGTTCATATAATTCCTGACTTTCCTTTGGCAGATAGATTCCCAAATAATTTTATACTATCAAAAGTTATTTTAAATGGAATTTTTCTTTGCATCTCTTGCTGTTGGACTTTGTTAGTGATGCATAAAACGCTGATGATTTCTGTGGTTTATTTTGTATACTGCAACTTTGTTTAAGTTTTGAAATTATTTCTAATAAATTTTTAGGGTTCTCTAAGTAAACCATCATATCATCTGGAAAAGAATTTCCTCATTACCTACTCTAATTCCTTTCATCTCTTTTTCTTCTCTTATTGCCAAAGTTAACATTTCTAATATAATATTGAATAATAATAGTGATAGTGGACAACCTTGTTTCACCCCTGATCTCATTGGAAATGGTTGAAGTTTATCCCCATTACATATGATGCTTGCAGAAAGTTTTAAATAGATAACTACCGATTATTTTAACAAAAAGTCCATTTATTCCTATACTCTCTAGTGTTTTTTAATAGGAATGGTTGTTTGATTTTTATCAAATGCTTTTTCTGCTTCTATTAAATAATCATATGATTTTTGTTAGTTTGGTTATTGATATAATCAGTTATGCTAATAGTTCTAATATTGACCCATCCCTCCCTTTCTGACATAAATTCTATTTGTTCATACTATATTATCTTGGGGATGACTTTCTATAATCTCTTTGCTAATATTTTATTTAAGATTTTTGCATTAATATTCATTAAAGAAATTGGTCTATAATTTTTTTCTCTGTTTTTGTTCTACCTGGTTTAGGTATAAATACCATGTCTGTGTCATAAAAGGAATTTGGTAATAGTCCTTTTTTTCCTATTTTGTCAAATAGTTTGTATAGTATTGGAGTATAATGGATTTATAATCTTAAAGAGGTAAAATGGGAAACTAAGATTAAGTACCCAGGTTCATACAGCCAGTCCATGTTAGATACAGATTTTGAACCCAACTTTTCTTGACTCTGAGAATGGTCTTCCAAAGTTTATTCAAATGCTTCATACTTATATAAGAATATTTTTTTCATTTAAAAATAACCATCAGATTTTATTTTCTTTCTCCACCTAACCTGGCCAAACATTAGAATGTAAATTCCTTGAAGGCAAGGACTATATTTTGTTTACTTTTGTATTTCTAGCAATTAGTCTGGTATCTGGCACATGTATGCTTAATAGATATTTATTGCTTGATTGATTAGTTGGCATATGGTATATTATAGAGGCCAGGTGCTATAGGAACTTTTGCATAATATTTTATTTGAATGTCAATGGTGTTCAATAGCTTATTAAAGTCAATAAGAAGAATAATGAAGAACATGAAACATTTTTGTTTTTAATGTGCAGAAGATAATGGAAGGAAAGGAAGCAGGAAAGAAAGGGAAGGAGGACAACTGAAAATTACTTTGTTAAGGAAAAGCAAGCTGTACATAGTTAAGATTGTGGTTTATGTACAGTTTCCCCCCCACACTCTACCTTGTATATGAACATGATTATTTTATTTTCCATTTATTAGATTCAGAATTTTTTGAAAAAGAGAAAAATAATGCAGTGTCTGTATGTAGGGGGTAACTAGTAATAAAAGAAGATAGGCAAACTCAAAAGTATCTGTTTATCTAGTCTCACATCTAATAAATCATATTAATTAAAAGAGAGGCATTCAATCTTTCACTGGTATAAAGCTTCGATATTTCCTTGAATAAAGTCACTTTAATGCATGTGTTTGGTATATTTTTTAAAGGAATGATAAATGGAAAAGGCTTGGCACAAAAAGGGAGAAAGAGAAAAAGTCAGGCCAACAGTAATCAATTAGGGTTATTAACAATTTTGTAAATCATCTTACCCAACATGAACTCTATGCCATTATTACCAGGAATACTGCTTTAACTAACATTCATTTTGCTTTCTCTCTATCAAATAGTGGGGAAAGATGCATTCAGCTAAGAGTTCATTATTGGCTTTTCCCATATGGGCATCAGAAAAAGGCATTTATAAAAAGTGAACCTGATATCTTGCTTTAGCTTTCTCTTGTCCTTAGTAGAAGTGATTTCACATCATTCCATTTCTTTACATAAAAATTAGCAAAAAGTGGATGTTCTAGATTTTAAAAAAATCATTTCAAATCTTTCTTTGGGGCCCACTGTTATCTTTTTTTTTTACTCCCAGATTTATTTTTTCATCATGGCTGTAAACTCATATCACAGCCCAAGGTGAGAAAAAGTTTGATACAGTCAAAAGGACATTGGTCCTTAAAACATGAGATGTAATCCTAGATAGACCATTAGTCATATGTTAAATATAACATTTGACCTCTTTCACCTCAGTTTTCTCATCTGTAAATTGAGGAAGTTTGCCCAAATGATCTTTCAGATGCCTTCTAACTTTATAAATTAGGCAAAATTAAAGAGTGACATGAGTTAAATTAGTCATGAGGTCCAAAATAGCATGTAGAAATAATCTATAATTTCCTCCAAACAAATGACAATAATGAAGCAACATACTAAAACTTATTGGATGTAGTCAAAGGGTTCTTAGAAGAAATTTTAGATCTCTAAATGGCTACATACATAAAATAGAGAGATAAATGAATTGGGCATGAAATTAAAAAACATAGAAAAAAACAAATTAAAACTACTAATTAAATACCAAATTAGAAATTCTGAAAACCAAAGGAGAGATTAATGAAACTTTAAGTAAGAAAACTTTTGAAATAATAAACAAAACTGGGGTAGCTAGGTGGCGCAGTGGATAGAGCACCAGCCCTAAAGTCAGGACCACCTGAGTTCAACTCTGGCCTCAGACACTTAACACTTCCTAGCTGTGTGACTGTGGGCAAGTCACTTAACCCCAATTGCCTCAGCAAAAAAGCAACAACAAAAAGAAATAATAAACAAAACTAAGAGTTGATTTTATGAAAAAAATAATAAAATAGATAAACTTTGGTTAATTGAATTAGAACAAGGGAAAAAAAACAAACTACCAATACTCAAAATGAAAAAGGTAAATGTATAAAACATCTCTGAGGTACCACTATACACTTCTCTGGTTGCCTAAAATGACAGGAAAAGATAATGATAAATGTGGGAAAACTGGGACACTAATACATTGTTGGTGGAGTTGTGAACTAATCCAAACATTCTGGAGAACAATTTGGAACAATGCCCTTTGATGAAGCAGTAATCCAACTGCATCCCAAAGAGATCATAAAAAAAGGAAAAACATCTAATTGTGCAACAATGTTTGTAGCATCCCTTTTTGTGGTGGCAAAGAATTGGAAAATTAGTGGATGCCTATTAATTGGGATATGGCTGAACAAGTTGTGGTATATGAAGATATATACCTCAAAAATGAGGGATTTCCTATGTATACATATATTCGATTTGTCAAGTAGTTTAACATAATTAACATGTAGTGGATTTCCTGCCATCTAGGGGAGGGGTGGGGACTAGGGGGAAAAATTTGTAACAGAAAGCTTTGTAAGGGTCAATGTTGTAGAATTACCCATACATATGTTTTGCAAATAAAAAGTTTTAATAAAAAAATTTAAAAATGAGGTATTTCCAATAGACTTGTGATGGATAAAGGTATCTGCATTCAGAAAGAGGACTATGGGGATTTAATGTAGATCACAGCCTAGTATTTTCACCTTTTTGTTGTTGCTTGCTTGTTTTTTTCTCATTTTTTTTCTTTTTGATGTGATTTTTTCTTGTGCAGCATAATTGTAGAAATATATAGATAGAATATGATTAGAGAAATGCAAACTAAAACAACTCTAAGGTACCACCTTATACCTCTCAGCTTGACTAAAATGACAGGAAAAGATAATGATAAATGTTGGAGGGGATGGGAGAAAATTGGGGCACTACTGCATTTTTGGTGGAGTTGTGAAATGATCTAACCATTCTGGAGAGAAATTTAGAACTATATCCAAAAGGCTATAAAACCGTGCATACCTATTAAGTCTGCAGTGCCATTATGGGTCTGTATCCCAAGAATATCATGTGAAAAGGATCCATATGTGCAAAAATTTTTGTAGTAGCAAAAAATTGGAAAATGAGCGGATGTCTATCAATTGGAAAACAGCTAAACAAATTTTAGTATATGAAGGTAATGGAATTCATGTTCTATAAAAAATGAAGAAGAAGCTGATTTTAGAAAGGTCTGGAGAGACTTATATGAACTAATTCTAAGTGAAGTGAGTAAAACTAAGAAAACATTGTACACAGCAACAAGATTATATGATGATCACTTCTGAGAGATGCAGCTTTTTTTATCAACAAGATGATTGAGGCAATCCAGTGGTCTTGTGATGAAGAGAGCCATCTGCATCCATAGAGAGGACTGTGGGGAATGAGTATAGATCACAACATAGTATTTTCATTTTTGTTGTTATTGTTTACTTGCATTTTGTTTTTTCTTATTTTTTTCCCTTTTGATCTGATTTTTCTTGTGCAGTATAATAATTGTGGAAATATGTGTAGAAGAATTGTGCATAATTAACATATTGGATCACTCATTGTCTAGAAGTGTTAGGGAGAAGGGAGGGAGAAAAAAAATTGGAACATAAAGTTTTCCAAGTGTGAATACTGAAAACTATCTAAAAGCTTTAAATTAGAAAAAATGCTGGGAAAACTGGAAAAAAGTATGGCAGAAACTAGGCATTGACCAGAATCTAGCAGCCAATACCAAGATAAGGTCAAAATAGATTCATGATTTAAACCTAAAGGGTGATACTATAAGCAAATTAGGAGAACAAGGGATTGTCTACCTCTCAGATTTGTGGAGAAAGGTGGAATTTATTACCAAACAAGAAATAGAAAACATTATGAAATGCAAAATGGATAATTTTGATTATATAAAATTAAAAAAGATTTTGTACAAACAATACCAATGCAGACAAGATTAGAAGGGAAGTAAAAAACTGGATGGATATTTTTACTTCCTCTCTTTCTGAAAAAAAAATCTCCTTTCTAAAGTGTATAATTGATTCAAACTTATAATATACAAGCCATTCCCCAATTGATATATATACATATATATATATATATATATATATATATATATATATACAAAGGCTGTGAACAATTTTCACACAAAGAAACTAAAACCATTTCTAGTTATATGAAAAAAATGCTACAAATCACTATTGATTAAAATGCAAATTAAGACAATTCTGAGGTACCATTTTACACCTCTCAGATTAGTTAAAATGACAGGAAAAGATAATGATAAATATTGGAATGGATGTGGGAAAATTGGTACACTAAAACATTGGTGGAGTTGTGAGATAATACAACCATTCTGGGAAGTAATTTGAAACTATGCCCAAAGGGTTATTAAATTGTGCATACCCTTTGATCCAGAAGTGTCACTTCTGTGACTGTATCCCAAAGAGACCATAAAAAAGGGGAAATGATCACATGTATAAAAATCTTTGTAGCAGCTCTTTTTGTAGTGGCAAGGAACTAGATATTGAGTGAATGCTCATCAGTTGGAGTATGACTGAATAATTTGTGATATGTGAATGTAATTGAATATTATTGTTCAATAAAAATGATAAGCAGGATGTTTTTTTTTTTAATTCTGGAAAGACTTACATGAACTGTTGCTAAAGAAATGAATAGAACCAAGACAACATTGTACACAGCAGGAAGAAATTTATGTGATAGTCAACTGTGATGAACTTGGCTTTTTTCAACAATAAGTTAATTCAGACCAATTCCAATAGATTTGTGATGGAAAGAGCCATTTGCATCCCGAAAGAGAACTATGGTGACTGAATATATATAAAAGCATAATGTTTTCACATTTTTTGTTGCTGTTATTGTTTCTTTAATTATTTTTCTCCTGTTTTATTTTTCCCTTCATAAATCCAGTAACTATATACATATAATTGCAAAAACACTTTTCACATAAAATCAAGCCTAAACAATTGGGAAAATAATATTTGCTCATGGGTAGTCCAAGCCAGTATAATAAAATTTATTTATTTAGTGCCATACCAATCAAACTACCATAAAACTATACTACAGAAAATAATTTAAAAATTTAAAAAAAGTGACACAATTCATTCAAAACAGGTCAAGCATATCAGGGGAATTAATGAAAAAAAACAAAATGGAAGGTAGTCTAGCAACATCAGATCTAAAATTTTCTTATAAACAGTAGTCATCAAAACTATCTGGTGCTAAGAAATAAAGTAGTGGATCAGTGGAATAGACTCAGTACACAAGAAACAATGATCATTGTAACTTAGTGTTTGATAAACCCAAAAACCCCTGATATTTTGGATAAGAACTCATTATTTGGCAAAAACTACTCAGAAAATTCGAAAACAATAAGATACAAAATAGGTATAGACCAACATCCCATGCCATATTCCAAGATAAGTTCAAAATGGGTGCATGATTTAGATAGTGACATCATAAGCAAATTAGAAGTGCAGAGAATTGTCTGCCTTTCATGTATGTAGAAAGGAGAAAAGTTTAAGCCCAAAGAAGAGACAGAGAGCATTATGAAATGCAAAATTGATCATTTTGATGAAACTATATTAAAAAGTATTTGTGTAAATAGCACCAATGCAAGCATGATTTGAAGGAAAGCAGAAAGCTGGGAAATAATCTTTACAGAAAGTGTCTTATTTCTCATTTCTCAAATATATAGAGAATCAAATAAAATTTATAAGAATGTCATTCCCTAATTGATAAATAGTCAAATGATATAAACAGACAAGTTTTCAGTTGAAGAAATTAAAGCTATCTCTCAGCATATGAAGAGGTGCTCTAACTTACATTTGATTAGAAAAATGCAAATTAAAAGAACTCTAAGATAGCATCTTACATCTATCAGATTGTCCCATATGACAAAAAAAAAGGAAAGAAATAATAATGTTTAAAAGTATGTGGAAAGAGTTCTAAATGGAGGGGACCACTGTGGAGAGCAATTTGGAATTATATCCAAATAGCAATTAACGAAACTATGCATGCTTTTTTTTGACTCAGCAACACCATTATTAAGTCTACATCCCAAAGAGTTCATAAACAGGGAAAAGTTACTACATGTCCAAAAATATTTATAGTAGTCTTTCTTGTGGTAACAATACACATGTTATATCCCTCCACAAAGCATCTCTCTTCAACCAGAAAAGCATTCATCAATGGTACTTTCTTCCCATCACCAAAATGAGGTATTCCCCTCTACCCTTCCTATACTTTTCAATCTTCCCCATTCTTCTCCAACTTCTTTTCTTTTTGAAGAACAAGGTATATCACAAACGCTCTTCTATCTACTTTTTCCCTTTCCTTCAATGCCACTTGTATTTTATGATTATCCTGTAACAGGAAAATGATTCATCTTTAGGTGATGTATCTAAAGTTCAGTCCATACTGCCCTACCCAGATCTACTTCTCTATTTACCTTCACTTGCCTTCTGCCTTCACCCCAGTCTCTTTGTATGTTTTAGAAAGAAGTGACTTGGCTGCCACTCTTGCTATTGCTATCCTTGGCTGTTTCATTTGTTCACACTCTGCCTCCTGCATTTTAATGATCTGTGATGTTGGAAAAGCAAACAATCCTTTCAGGTTTGGTTTTCTTTCTAAAATATTTTAAAAGTCTCTTTGTTATTGAACATCCATTTTTTAATGGATAAACTCAGATTTGTGAAATAGGTCATGCTGGACTTTATCTTTTTCTCCATTGCTCTTCAGAAAGCATTAGACAAACACCCAAGTTTTTGTTTATTTATTTGTTTGTTTCCCTAGATTTGTTCCAAGGAAAGATAAAGAATCTAATAGAAAAGTAAGTGAGGAACTAGTTATGATAAGGTTAGATATAGAATAATGAAGGAAGAACAGAGGAAAGCCTAAGTAAAAATTGTAAAGCTTGCCAGCCTTCCATATCCTTTTTTGGGCCATAACCTATAATCTTGCATTCATGTGGAGTTGACTGTAGTTCTCTGCCACAAACTACCTTAACAATTTCCCATTCACTTAAACTTCTCCTTCTCCTAATCCTCCATCAAAATCAAACTTCTGTGTGATGTTTCCTGAGGACTTCACAATGTGGCTGACTCACTAATTTGATAAATTAATTCAATTGATAATTTTAGCTATTTATTATTTATTTATTTTTTGCTGAGGCATTTAAGGTTAAGTGACTTGCTAGAAAGTATTAAGTGTCTGAGGTCTGAGGTCATATTTGAACTCAGGTCCTCCTGATTTCAGGGTTGGTGCTCTATCCACTGCACCACCTAGCTGCCCCTATGCCACCTACCTGCCCCAGTCATTTATAATATACAACTTTTTCAAGATAGACTTCATTTTCCTCATCTGTAAATGAGTTCCAGGACTAGACTAGATCATCCCTAAAGTTCCTTTCAGTTCTGTATGTTAGGATCCCAAATTTTGTATAATTTTAAAAAGGGAATTTACTGCTTAATTTCAAGGAATAAATGAGATTATCAAGAACTGTTACTGGGGTTAAGAAAATATGTTTTAGTGGATTGACTTCTTTACTTATCCCTTAAGTTAAAGTATATAAACAATAAGAGATAGATATGGCTCCCCAGAGAATTTTTTTAGAAATGGAAACTATTATATGGAGAGGAACACTTATGGAGACCTAGAGGAGTCAGATAAGAAGAAATTAAAATTATTTAATTTAATATAAATATAGTTAGTGGAAAAGTTTAACTAAGTATATTCATGTTCAATATTGAATTTGTAATAAACCCTTCTCCACCAAAAAATAACAACTTATTTAAAAGACTTTTTAAAAAGTCTTCTGAATAAAGATGAATATAAAAGAGGGTCATATTCTCATTAGAAGAGTATAATGAAATTTGAAGTTCAGAAAACTGAAACAAATAATGAATGCTAACCAAAGCTTTTTTTTAAGCTATGTTGGGAACAAGAATAATATCAAGGAAGGTATATGATTCCTGTGATAGAAAAATCATCAGATCTATTTGGCACTAATACAAATAGAAAATTAGATTGGTGCCACAGACTAGATTAGAAAGAAGCAAACAGAATCAAATTCAATAACCCAGTATTCAATAAACTGAAGAACATAAATTACCTGGAGGAAGAACTCAGTATTTGACAAGAACTTTCTGGGAAGACTGGAAAACATTTTTACCAGCAATTAGGTTTGGAGTAATAACATATATATATATATATATATATATATATATGTCTGTGTGTGTGCATATATGTGTGTATATGTACATATATACATGTGTATTATATATATATATATATATATAATATTGAGTGTTACACTATAACTAAGTTAGACAACAATTAGGCCATGTAGCTTTCATGTATAAGAAATACTTACTCAAACAAGGGATAGCAGTAATCATAATGAGAGATTATTTTCAATTACACGTAATGCAAAATATTTTTCATGAACAAAATCAATGTAAGTAGAATAAGATGGGAACCTCTTGATGGATGAAAAATATCCTTACAACAGATATTTTAGATAAAGGTTAAGTATACAGGATGGATATATATGTATACACACAATCAAGAGTTGTTCCCCAATATAGATATAATTTTTTAAAAACAGTTTTCAAAGAATTTGTGAATTATGATAAACCATAAAAATTGCTCCAAATTTTAATTAATAAAATGCATTTAAATTCAAATAACATATTTTATTCACACACAGAAAAACTTGCAAAGATGAAAATTTTCAACACTAGAATGTCTTCAAGATGAAAAGCAAGATAATATTCTATTGTTCACATTGTAAATTGGCCCAATTATTCTCAAAAAAATTTTTTTTGGAATTAATCTAAGGCTATATCTAAAATGTCTACACACTTTGACCCAGAGTTTCCACTGTCAGGTTTATACCTCAAGGATATCAGATAAAATATTAGGATAAAAAATAATTACTATAAATGGCCAACATGTATATGGCACTTTAAGATTCTCAAAACTCTGCACATTTTATTATATTATCAATATTTCATTTAACAAAAAGTTTCATATATTAAAAAAACTTAATAGTAACAAAATGGAAGCAAATCTATTAGTACTGCCTAACCAAAGTGTAGCACCAGAAAGAAATAAACTATTTTTTTAATGGTAAGAAACAACAAATATTCAGAATTTGAAAAAAATATATTTTAGTAGTGCCAAATGAAATATAAATATTTCTACAATACATACACATATACATTTATTATAACAAATTAAATTGAAGCAACAACAAACCCCTACATGCTTCATAAGTACATGATGAAGTTTGTCCTTCAAAAAAAGATGAGAATATAATTCTTTCCTTTCTTTGCAAATATAGAAGACTATGGGTATGGAATATTGCATGTACTGTCAGTGTCATTTGATGAGTTGTTTAGGCTTCCTGAATTAACTTTTTCTCTTTATTTTTATTCCTTTTTTAAGGGAAAATCTCAAACAAATGGAATATGTTATCACTGCCAAGAAACTTGACTAATGCTTTAGACCCTTTAAAAAAGTCAGTGTATAAAAAAGAGAAGATGATGATTGTGTTATTCTTTTCTCTAATTATTCCATTCATGTACTATGTGCTCAGTCCTGGGCACTACATTTTAGGAAAGATATTGACAAACAGGAACAAGTCCATAAGAGGGTGACTAAGATGACAAGGGGACTGGGAGAACTTGAAAAACTACATTAAGTTAAAGAAACCTGGAAGTGCTTAGTCCAAGAAATTACTTAAGGAAAATATGGTAGTTAATTTTGAATACTTGAAGAGATGTTATTTGTCAGAGTTGTAACATAAGGAAAAACTTCCTAACATTTTGAACTATCCTGAAGTGGAACAGACTGCTTTTTTTTCATATTTTTTTTAATTTAAGCTTTTTATTTTCAAAACATATGCATGGGTAATTTTTCAACATTGACCCTTGCAAAGCCTTCTGTTCCAAATTTTTCTCTCCTTCCCCCCACCCTCTCCCTAGATGGCAGGTAGTCTAATACAGGTTAATTATGTTAAAATATACAACAAATATACGACAAATCGAATATATGTATACATATTTATACAGTTATCTTGCTGAACAAGAAAAATCAGATCTAGAAAGAAAAAAAAAAACTAAGAAGGAAAGTGAAATGCAAGCAAACATCAACAGAAAGTGTGAAAATGCTATATTGTGATCCACACTTAGATCCCACAGACCTCTCCCTGGGTGTATATGGCTTTCTTCATCATTAAAAAATTGGAACTTGTTTGAAATATCTCATTGTAAGAGAGAGCCAGGTCCATCAGAATTAATCATGTATAATGCTATGTATAATGATCTCCTGGTTCTCATTTCACTTAGCATCAGTTCATGCAAGTCTCTCCAGGCTTCTCTGAAGTCATACTACTGGTCGTTTCTTATAGAACAATAATATTCCATGACATTCATATACCATGCTTTTTTTTTGTTCACCTGAAGCATAATAAATTCTGCTCCAGCCCTTTTCCTTCACTCTGTATATGTCACTATGCTTTAGATGTGTTTCTTGTAAACAACATATTGTAAAATTCTGGCTTCTAATCTAGTCTCCTATCCATTTCCATTTTATGGGAGATCAATTCCCACTTTTCAAAGAGAAATTCTAACATGATTTGGAGTTCATATAAAGGGAATCTGTGTTTAGGTCCAGGTTATAATAGAGGACCTTTCTAAGTCCCTTCAGTCTGAGATTCTTTGATTTTGTGATTTTAAAAAAGTAAGGAGAAAAAAAATTAAGTAAGAGTTCTGAGGAGGATTATGGGACTGAAAAGTTGGGCATTCTAGCTATTAAAAAGTCAGATTAGAACAATATGACTTTAATATTTTATCTATTGTATGAGGTTTACAGCACCAAAACTACAGTTAAATACAAGTGCAAAAATATAATTTAAACCCAAGTATCTGTAACTTTGGATTCTCCAAACAGTGTCTTTTTCCATTAGCATAGATATTGAAGAATTGGCTATTTAACAAGCCTGATCTCAAATGTAAAGGGAAAAAAAACTATTTTTGTAAATTAATTTTAGTATCATTTTGAAATTCTCATATAATAGTACCTGACATTTAAAAATATATCAAATTTTCAAGGATACCTATCATTTTTTTTTATTTGAGCCTTAGAAAAAAGTCAATAAGATAGATAATAAGAATATTGTTATTGTTTTACAAATGAATAAATTGAGGTTTAAAAATGTCTTTCTGCCTCAAATCTTCCCCCACTCTTGGTCCATTTTCCCCCTCACCTGTCAAAACGGTCTTCCTAAAGCAACGTTCTGACTACTAAACATTATATATTAAGCATTTTATAAAATACATTCTCTGCATCCTCTTCCCTTTATTTAATAAACTTTTTTGTTGTTCAGTTAAGTTTTTATAACACTACTTGGGGTTTGGCAAAGATGCTGGAGTGATTGGCCATTTCCTTCTCCAGATCATTTTACAGATGAGGAAACTGAGGCAAACTAGCTTCCTAATACCTCTAGAGTTGAATATAAAATCATCCATTTGGTTTTTAAAGCCCTTCAGAAACTGGGTCCTTCTTAACTTTTCACTCTCTTTATACCTTAGCCCCCTTCCATTTTTTGACTCAGAGACAATGACATATTCCTCACAATTACAAGCATTTATGCTAGTTGTTCCCCATCCCTAAAGTTCTTTCTTTCCTAACCTTTACCTTTTAACTTCCTGGGTTTCATCTACTAAAGCCCCCTTTCTGCAGAAATGCTTTCCAGTCTTTTTTAATCTTTATGGCCTGTCTATAGCTTGTTTGCATGTTGTTTTACATATTAGTCTGAGCTTCTTTAGAGCAGACTGCAATGTTTTTCTCTTGCACTAAGCATAGTGACTAGCACATGGTAGGTGCCTATTAAATGTTTGTTGACTTTACATAACAGAATTGAAATCTGTCTCTCAGCCCAGGACATTATCTGCCTTGCCATGAAGCCTCTCCCCATGTAATGCTTCTACTATGGTATCAATCATAGAGGTATTCACAAGTTAAAATATTTTTAAAATATTCCAACATTATATTCTGATCTAAAAATAATTTCTACTTAAATGTCCCTACCTGATGTGTTATTTCTATTTTCTATGCACATTTATTAAATATGACTATTAAAATTTAACTGTCACTTTTTAAATTAAAAATTAATACACATTTGCATCATAATACTCTTGAAAAATTATATACTCATTTAATTCAGTTTTCTTTTGTAGAAATTGTTTCATGACAGTGGGAAATTACAAACTTTAATATTTCCTTGATGTTGATAATAGCATTATATAGGAAAGCCATTATTCTGAAACTGTCATATAGTGACATTTCCAATAAAGATAATCTCAAAGGAAAGTGAGATTTGAGAGTGGGGCAGGAAGGTATAATTTATGGTCCATCTACTCTGTGTTCTAGAATTCATTCTAACCTCTTCATTATATAAAAGACAGCTTAAAAAAGCATCTGATCATCATGAAATTTTGAAATTTTCAAAGTTTTTTGTTATGGCTTCTTAGGAAATTAAATTTCTACAAATGAATGATGTTTTAAGGATTCCAAACTGAGTTGAAGCAGACATTTGACCTTCAATTTTAGCTATGTATATCATAAATGTAGCTGTGGAATAATATATCCAGGATTTCTTCCATCTTAACACTAGATATGGTTTTCTCACTATATCATAAGTTTAGTATTCTTGCCTCTGCTAATATGATGATATGTGACCTGATATTTTTCCCTGCAAGTAACAAACCTTCTAAGAATTAAGCCTTCTTGATAAGTGCAAAAATAAATGCATTTTTAGTGCTGGAATTAAGTTAACTGAATGAAACATTGGCTGCACCCTACAGTAAGTTGTGCATTTTAGTAGGCAATTCATGTCTTTCCTCTAGCTCCATTGAAATTGGTATGCATAATATATGTGTAAAAGCTGCAAATGTGCTTGTTTCGCTCCCTCCTCCTTTTCCCAGAGTACATCCTTCAGCTGTGAACCTGAGAAGAATGCACTTCTGATCAGGGAACCTGCTATTGATGAATAACAGAGCAGGGAAGGCTGTGGGAAGAGTTAAAGGAATGTATTTGGGGAATCACCTGAAGCTGGACAAATAATTTGTAAGAACTGCAATCTTCATCTAAGCTCTAAACTACCTATTCTCAAGACAGAATATTTTTAAAAATACATTTAAAAATAATGTACATATTGTATCTTTATGATCTCTCACACTGTTCTCTTTTTTGAATTGCCAGTGAAAACAAATGTAATTTGCTTCCTATTTTCTGGTCCAATCCTTTCCTTTTCCTTAGACATGGGAAGAATATATTTAAAGGGTTATTAGACATTTAGTCCTGTGAACCACCAAAACATCTGGGTGAAAAATGGACAATTTAATCAACTGAAAATGTTAAAAATACAGATGTTTTGAATTATATAGAAAAACTTTCAAATGATTAATTGAATTTTTTTCACTTTAATCTTTTGGCTGAATATAGAACCATTCTGTGTGTCTCAATCAAATGGCAAAATTGATGTGCATAGAAAATGAATTGGTCAATCAATCAATCAACCTCTATTCATCAAATTAGTAAGTAATATGATAATCCCAGTGTTAGATGCTATAGTTAAATATAAAGAGGTGACACAGTCCCTCCTCTCAATGAACTCATGTTATACTATATACATGCTTACATACATGCATGTATGCACATATATATGCAAATTTGGTATGTTACATTAAAATGAATACATTATTTTCAAGATAATAAAATAGCCAAGGACATTAACAACTAATTCAATGTAAATATACATTTCTGTTATTCAGACTGAGGAAGATATTTTAATGTTCAATGGAAACAGGAATCAGTGAGTTTAAATAATAATGCATTACTATATTATTGGAGATTTATAAAACTCCCTAAATGAACTTAGAGGCAAAAAGATGATGCAATGAATAGTCATGGACATGGAGGCAAGAAGGTCTGAGTTCAAATCCTGTCTCGAATATTTATGAGTTTTATGATTCTGTATAAATCACTTAGCCTCAGTTTACCTCAATTTGCCCAACTGTAAAATGGCAATAATAATAATAATACTTCTCAGGGTTGTTGTGAGAATAATATGACAAAATATTCATAAAGTGCTTGTCAAACCTTAAAGTTCTTTATAAATGCTAACTATTGTTAGATGATACATAACTCAAGCTACACTCTACATTGCCTAGACAAGGAAACTAAGGTTTGGAAAAGAAAATGATTACTATATTGCTGATGAGTGTCTGAACTCAAGTGCTGTTTGTCTGTCTCCAAGCCCAGCGTTCCTTTTATTACTTCCACAGCTAATCAAGAAAGATTAGTTTTCTTCTAGCCATTCACTGATGACAGGTAAAATAACCTTCACCTATTGTCTGATTAAAAACAGTACCTTAATATTGTCTGAATCACTATGGAGCTAAAAATTTTAAGGGGATTTCACAGGGTTGGCATGGAGTTAGAAATTTTTGGATTTATATGGACTTTTATGGGGAAATGGACCCTGGGCAATGAATCCCTGCCAATCCACCTATGAATAAAATGTCTTAAATTAGTGACAGCTTTGTTCAGCTGAGCAAAAACAGCTCCTTTTGACATGTGTAGATTATTTGTTATCAGGTTCTTAAGTTCATGTCTTAGCTGTGAAAATGTATGCAGGAACTCCATGACTCTAATTAGCAAATGGGGGGGGGGCTTCACTAATTGTCCAGATCTGGCCCGGGGCTCAAGGACAAATTGGCAACCACCCCTCTGTGTCCATCCACTAATATTCTATGTCTATAAGACAGTGTTATAGGCAGGACACAGATACAAAAAGAAAAGATACAGAAAGAGCATAGTATGGTGGAAAGAATGCTCTTTTAATCCTGGGTTCAAAGGTCAGTCCTGTTACTTCATACTTGTCAATGGTGCTTAATATCACTGGGTCACATAAGAGAAATGGACTAGTTATAATTAATGTCTAAGATCTATTCTGACTCTGGGTCTAAGATTCTATGATCCTGAATTTTAACAGACAATAATCTAAAATTCATAAACAAAATTAGTATATTAAAGATTGAGAATAGGGAAAGGGGATCCAGGGAGAGGCCTCTGGGATCTGAGCCTGGACCACAAAGAAGCATTTTCACACTCTCTATTGATGTTTACTCACATTATATTTTCCTTCTCAGGTTTTTTTTTCCTGTACAGCAAGATAACTATATAAATATGTATATATATGCATATTCAATCTGTCAAATTTTTTAACATAATTAACATGTATTACACTTCTTGACATCTAGGGGAGGGGGTGGGGGGTATGAGGGAAAAATTTGTAACAGAAAGCTTTGCAAGGGTCAGTGTTGAAAAATTACCTATGCATATGTTTTGCAAATAAAAAGCTTTATAAAAAAAGAATAGGGGAGGGGGGAAGGAAATAAACATGTTTTATATTATTACTATGTGCCAAGCACTGTGATAAGTCTTTTACAAACATCATTTCATTTGATCATCACAACAATGTTTATTGTACCCATAGTATAGTTAAGAAAAGTGAGTCAGATGTGGTTAAATTACTTGCCTAGGATCACACAACTGCTAGCGAAACTGATCTCAGACACTAGTTGTGTCACCCTGGGCAAGTCACTTAACCCTGTTTGCCTCAGCTTCCTCATCTGTAAAAGGAACTAGAGAGGGAATGGCAAATCACTCTAGCTAGAAGACTAGCATCTTCCCCCCCATTCCCCCTCCCCCGCAAAACAAAAACAAAAACAAACAAACAAAAAAAACACACTTAAATGGGGCTCCAGAGTCAGGCATGACTGAAAATGACTGAATAACAGCAACAATGTCGTGATAGCAGGCCCTCAGTGCCATATAACTTTGTTTGGATAGACAGTTAAATAGTGTGTCTATGTGACATCAAAAATCTGAATGAAAAGGGAACCATTTGTTCAGAGAACAAGTGTAAGGAAGAGGATTGTAAAATTTAAAACTGGCAGAGACTTTAAAATCTAAATCATCTAATTAGAAATCATATAATCCAACTCCCTTCTTTTATAGATGAGGAAACTAAAGATCATCAATTAAATGAATTCAGTTGTTCAAAGCTATACAGATAATAATGATGAGAACCAGGATTTGAATAAAGGTCCTAAGGCTCTTAAACAAGTATTCTTTCAAATACATTATATTGTCTTTCAAGACTCTTGACCTCTGTTCTTGACTCTTGGCTCTGCTCTCTGACTTTGGGAAAAACATTTTTCCTCCTTGAAGCTCAGTCACTTCATCTACAAAATAGAGGTGTTTAAATTTAATTGGTTCCTGAGGTAAGCTTAAGTTCTGATTCAATGACATACACTGGAAAGGAAAAGAATACAAGCACATTCTGTCCCTTCCATTCCTTCCCTGATATTCACAGTGGAAAAGATTCATATGCTTTATTAAAGATTTCTTTCTTTATGCAAATTAACTTTTATATATGGTCTCATCATTGGCTTGCACAATACTGTTTTATTAGAATATTCTTACTGAAATGTCTTTTTTGTAAGGTACAGCTTAAATATAATATTCTCTCCAGTGACTGAGATAACCTTCTCTGAAGCTGCTAGCATCTGGAACAACCTTCCTACACGACTCCTTTGTATCTTAAAACATTTATTTTAATTCATTATTATTATATTTTTAATGATCCTCAAACTTTTTTATGATGTGAAGGTCTATCTCCTTAACAACAAAATGCTTCCAATGATATTATATAGCTGTAGGCTAGACAATATGTCTTAGTTGAATTAAAGTTGCCAGTCACCCCAAGAATAAAGGAAGATTATATGTAGGAGTGGCTTAATTATAATATATTACCAAGAAAATATTTTTTCAGAAGTAGCATGGATAGAGGGAAGAGTAGCATAAAGAATGCCCTGGGAGAAATGTTTGCATTAATTAAAAGGATAATGATTTTTCATGGAACCAGAACAAGGGAAAATGCCTGGAGACCTTTTAAATGCTCATAAGCTGGTCAATAGTGAAAAGGAGTGATAAAAAATGGGCATGTTGGTACCACAGCAGTATCCTCATACTGTCACGGGAATGGAAGAAAGCATGTTGAGATTTTTAATTGGCTATGAATTTAATCTTGGATAGGTAATGATTTTCATCATGGAAACTAGACTTCTCAGTGGATAGTGCTGAATTTGTAGTTGGAAATCCCTGAGTTCAAATCCAACCTCAGCCACTAGTTGTGTGACCCTGGGCAAGTCAATTAACTGCTGCTTGCCTGTTTCCTCATCTGTCAAATAGGGATAATACACCACCTCACAGAGTTGTGTTGAGCATCAAATGAAATATTAATTGTAAAGCACTTAGCATAGTGCCTGCTACATATAATTATTATGTGTTATTATTATTCACATCAATGGAATCACTGATCCATTCAGGTATTGGGACATGTGTTGAACTTTCATGTAGTAAATTCATTATGAAGGCCAAAACTGATTCAATCCTTATTATATATTAATGTGATTTTTCCATGCACTTCCCTCCTCTCTTTATGCAGATAGAAGATGGCTATGTAATCTTGCACATACCAAGAGACTTAATAAGTGTTGATTAACTCAAGTGAACTTTTTTTTCTTATTTTCCCTCTTGTTTTCTTTTCTTTCTGGTTTTTTTTTTTTTTTTTTTTTTTTTTTTTTTTTTTTTTTTTTTTTTTTTTTTTTTTTTTTTTTTTTTTTTTTTTTTTTTTTTTTTTTTTTTTTTTTTTTTTTTTTTTTTTTTTTT